>JARFIW010001040.1:1279316-1436816 GCA_036346225.1 Platerodrilus igneus | reverse complement strand
CCGTTTTTGAATTAATTAAATAGCATAAAAACCAAAAAATTTGCGTTTATTTAAATATAAATATACCATATTTTAAGTACACGCGTACTTAAACGTTCATGAAGTGGATCCTCTAGCGTAATTAGTGATGTAACAATTGAAATTCGTACCAGGTACCGTGTAAATAAATGATAATTACGTTACCGGTACCGCTTTCCAATAAGGCGTGTTTTAATTTGTTTGTTTATGTATTTAAATTTAAAGTAGCGTATTTTATAAATTTGTTTTTTAGAAGTAATTTGCTTGTTTTAATTTAAACTTTGATTTGGTGGTTTAAAATTTAAATAAATAAATAGTTTTGTTTACGGTAAATTTTAATCGAGGTATTTTTATTGGGCTAGCGATTTTATTTTGTCTTCGTTATTTTAACGTTTGGTGTTTATTTTATCCTTGACAAATTTGAAATTTAAATAAATAAATCTAGGGTTGTCTACGGTTCACCGTTAACCAAAGTATTTTTATTGGACCAACGTTTTGTGTTTTGTCGTCGCTGATATTTGTGACGTTTAGAAGTTTATCCTATCTTTGCGTTCTTTTAGCGTCGTAACGGTCAGGTCGTTTTTTGAGTTGCATTTTTTGTTGGTTGTCTCTTTGTCATTAGCTTTGTCAGCATAGTGGTTCACCTAAACGAGGATCCGCTGCCAAAAAAGAAGAGGGGTGATCGGTCGGAAGCTGGGAGCGCTATAGGGGGGAAAGAGCTTAAGTTCACGTTCAGTTATGATAGGGTCGCAGAAGGAGGTTGAGGTGTTAGGGAAGGTGCCTGCGCATGCGGCGGTCGTTTCGGGGAAGTCGGGGCCTTCTGTGGTGGTTGCGGCACCGGAATTGCCCTCAACATTAAGGGCCCAGCGTAAGATGTCAACTAGCAGCAACGGTTGCGTTGCTGATAGCAACCTCGATTAACTGGAGTTTTTGAAGATCTGAGTTAGGAAGGCGCACGCGGCCATCTGCAGGAAGGTGCCGACGACCTCCGCTACGATAATTGTAAACGATCGGACGCGATTCGGCACGCCGCGGATGATATCCGAGACGTGACGAATCAACTGATAGGCATGATTAAAGCGCTTGGACTTTACACACGTGATTCTGGCCAGAAGAACGACTTTATGACTACGCTGAAGCAGAAGGTCGATTCAGCACGTGATGTGTTTGTTGTAGTCGGAGTTTGAAGGACGCGTAGTGGCGGTGTAGTTGTTGAGTGCGCTGGTCGCAAAGACGCCAAGAAATTGCAGTCGAAAGTCGGTGGGCACCGCGAAGAACTCGTGGCAAAGACTATCGAAAAGAAACGTCCACGGGTCGTTCTTCCGAGAGTCAAGGCGGGGATGAAGGCGGAAGAAATTTTGCGGTTAATCGCGAGCCAGAATTTCCCGTTTTGGCGATTTGAAGATTGAAGACCACCCGAGAGAAAAGTTCTGGTTTGGCGGAAAGGGCCCTAGGAATCCCTTCGCCAACGTAGTGTTCCAAGTGGCCCCCACACTTCGGATGCGCTTATTAGCTGATGCTATCAACCTCAGGTGACGAAGAGTCTGGACCCCGGACCGCTTCTAGATGAGCCAGTGCTACAGGTGCTACAAGTACGGCCATAGATCGATGGAGTGCAAGGAGAAGGTACAGTGGTGCGGTAACTGTGCCGAGGCGGGTCATGAGTTTAAGAATTACCGGAAGGCAGTCCGCTGCTGTGTGGTTTGCGCTAGGGCAAACGACAGAAGTATGGCGGTAGCGCGAAGGTCGATACGCGTCACGACAACAAGTCGAGTAGATGCTCCACGATGCTACGATTGAAGAACGCAATCACACGTAATATCGATTATGGACAGTGAAGATAATAGAAATTCTATAAGAAGCAAAGAGATTAATTCGCGCAACTAAATCTCGCTAAAGGAAAAGGGGCAACAAATAACTTCGTAAAGTTATTTACCGAAAATAATATCGACATCGGGCTTATACAGGAACCGCACCTGCACAGCTTTACACTTGATTTTCCAATGCTTCACCCGAAGGTACTACATTGGCCAAGAACCGAGTTTTTTCTTCTCTGGAAATTTAGAATTTTGCGGAACCCTTACTGTTGCAAGCACGGTAGGGATCTTTAACGTGCGTGACAACACTCACACACGGGACCTCCATTTTTCCTGTCATCCAAACGAGGGTGTATTTTTGTGAAAAATGCTCGCCTAACATTTTTCAAGCGGAACGTGTAGGGATTTTAACCCGGGACCTTGGACATAGTAGTCATACACATACCAACTACACCACGGAGTCGCCGCATCTGTATACCTACAAAACAACGGGTTTTGGAAGGGAGGTTAGCGTTTTAAACACGAATAGCGAACGACCACGGAGCGCAATAAAAATAAATAACGGGACGTGTCCGTGAATTATATTAAATAACTTATCAAACGAATTTCTAACGACGGCCGAAATAAAAACCGGATTAAATATGTTTTATGTGATTAACGCGTATATTCCTCCCGTCGAGTCCCGGCGGGAAAATCCTCAAACTGAGGACTTAATAAATCAAATTTAAGGAATTCTTCGTAAAATTGACAGGAATAAAAGTCTAATCGTCGGGGGAGATTTTAATGCCAAGCCGCCACTATGGGGTAGTCCTATAGACGGCGATAGTGTTCGCAGGTTGCTGATCTTTTAACGGAATGAGATCTTAGTGTGATAAACACTAATGATTCACCTACGTTTGAGGGGCATAGAGGTAGCAGTTTTATAGATATTACTGCTGCCTCGCACGAGATGTTAGAAATCATTTGTAATTGGAAATTAAGGTCGAACGAGAAAACGCTCTTTGAGTATAAATTAATAACATGGGACGTTGAAACCAAAACAAGCGCAAACGAGCAGCTAGCTATACTTCTGCGGTTCTGTAATAAAAAAGCAAATTGGGAGCGGTTTAAACAAAAATTTGATAAAAGTATCCCTACGCTCGAAGACGAGTTACTTAACTGCCGAGAAGCAGATGAAATAGAAACACTAGCGGAAAAATTAAACGACGCGGTGGTGGACGCGTTGTCGTACTCCATGCCGCTAAAGAAAACATTTAAAGACAGCGTACCCTAGTGGACCCGGGAACTAACCACCAAGCCGTCGAAAACGCGTAACCTAAGGCGCCGCTATCAACGCGCCTCGGGAGGTATAAGAGAACAACGGAGAATAGAACACGATCAAAGTAACCGCGAATATAAAATATTAATAGAAGAAACACGAATAAATAAATTTATAGAATTCAGCACGCGAAACTCAGAGAGAGAACCTTGGGGATCCGCAAACCGGGTAATAAGAGGTAAACAACAAAAAATCGCGCTCGGTAATATAAGGAAGACAAATGGCGAATATACGAAAAGTTTTAAAATCACGGCGGAACATTTATTACAGAAATATCGGATAATCCCGAGGGGGATGAAGGGTAGCATGATTTAGTACGTCGGTAAGCAGCAGAGTCGCAAGGAACGGTGCCGATAGGGCAATCCTAGTTCACGAGGTCGTCAGGACTCTTAGGAGGATGAACCCTAAGAAGGCACCGGGGCATGACGGAATCACTTCAGACGCAGCTCTGGAGGCGTGACCGTGTGTCTTTGCCGGGCTGTTTAATCTGTGCTTAGAGACGGACGTATTTCCGCGTTGCTGGAAAATCTAAAACGTGAAATTTATCCTTAAGTCTAAAAAAGCGGATGCGTCAGACCCGGGCAGCTATCGTTCAATTAGCCTGCTACCGGTGTTGGGGAAAGCTTTGGATCGCGTTATGAATACGCGATTTGAGCACTTAGTGCGAGACAGCGGCGGTTTTAATAACAGAAGTTCGGTTTTATAGAGGGAAAGTAGATTATCGACGCATTAGAGTTAGTTATCGCGGAAATTAAACAGGCCAGAGATCCTAAAGAGCACTGTGTTGGTGTTGCTTTGGACATTTCAGGAGCATTTGATGCGGCCTGGTGACCATTGATTGTTTGCGAGTTAGATCGTAGGGGTTGTCTGCGAAACTTGTTGTCGTTGGTCAAGAGTTATTTCTCAGGGCGATTGGCACAGGTTGAAATTCCGGGTGAAGTTTTGTCGCGCAAGGTGGAAGGAGGATGCCCGCGGGGTCATGCTCTGGTCGCACATTTTGGAAGTTGTTGTATGAGAACATCTGTAGGGTCAAGTTGCCCACAGGATGCTCAATCGTTGGATTTGCGGATACGCTTTTAATTGTTAGATCGCGATTGTTAATGGACATGCGCCCAAAATTGAACGAAGCGCTTAATAAATTATACGAATGGTCGCAGGCAGTAAAATTAAATTTTAATACGGCAAAGTCAGAAGCGCTTTATTTCGGAACGAAGCCGGAATAGCGACCCCTAGGCTAGAGCTAGGAGGGGAGAAAATACCGTTTAAGGAAGCAATTACATACCTCGGGGAAAAGATTGACAATAAGTTAAACTGGAAAACTCACGTGCAGTACGTTAAAAAGAAAGGCAACGAAATATCAAACAAAATGATGGCAGCGGCGAAAATAAATTGGGGTTTCAGGGTTGAATCACTAAGAAGGGTCTATACCGGTGCGATAGAGCCGGTAATACTATACCCAGCATCTGTATGGGCGGAAGGTTGCAAAGTCCGGGAGATGCGTCAATTGACGAGCGTATAGCGCATAACCGCAGTAATGGCGGCGAGGACGTACAGGACCATCTCCACGGAGGCGGTCCTGGTGATCAGTAGGACTCTCCCTATTGAATATGTCGTTAGGAAGATTAGAGATAGGAGACTAATAGTTATAGAGAAAGGCCGCAAACTTATCGAACATATTAATCTTGGCAACAGTGAGGTTTCGAGAAAAATCGTTGTATCAGAGTTGGGGCCCCTGGCCAATATTAGAGGAATCGAGTTTGTAGAAGGTAATATGGACGCGACGAGTAGCAGAATTTACACGGACGGTTCGCGTATGGATAATGGGCAAGCAGGCGCAGCGTTTGTCGTGTATAAACAGGAAAGGGAGATGTTTCGCTTCCAAATCAGACTCGCGAGCTGGAGCACTATCTCCAGTGCGAATTGGTAGCCATACCAGAGGCTATCCATCACACAAGCAGAGACGAGTATTATATAATTAGCGATAGTAAATCAGCGTTGACGGCTTTGACAAGCATCAACACCTCAACAGGCCTCCAAGCGGACGTCTGTAGGATAACGCTTATGACGCTCAAGTTTCAACGTTTAAAGTTCTGTTGGGTTAGGTCGCACGATGGCAACGTAGGAAACGATAGGGCTGATGAATTAGCTAGAGGCCGCGGCGGGCGACTTTCGGATACCACATTCGTTGATACCGAGGTCTCTAATTAAAAGAAAGCTGCGCGAGAAGTCAATCAGACAATTAGAAGGGAGGTGAAACAACGCTACCACGGGCAGGTTGACCCACAAATTCATACAGAGCATAGAAGCTAGAGGTAAGATGGATGTGAAGCTCGACCATAACATATTACAGCTGATAACAGGGCACGGCGCCCTGAAAGCGTATTTATAAAACTTTGGCTTAACCGATAATGACCGATGCGAGTGCGGCGAGGGCGCAGAAGGCGCAGAGCACGTATTCTTCGACTGCCCACTCGAGGTAACAAATCGAGGGTTAGCTGATATGAAGTTAGCTACTGCAGCACTAGCATGGCCTAAGAACCTAGAAGAAATCGGGGAATTGGTCAACCAGAAGGCGTTCTGGACAGACTTCAAGGAATTTTCGGGAAGGGTCGTGAGATTGGACGGTGATAACCGCACGTAAATCGGAGGGGGTGGGGAGAATTAAAAATTTTATATTTTGACTTGGCATGAGAAATAGACATGAGCATGGTATAACCAAAACCTGTATAATAATTTAAAAAAAAAATTTATAATAATAATTAACCAAAAGCCTAATATGCACGACAAATCTCCTCACCACTTAAACAATCACTGTCTCGCCTTCAACGCGCGGAATATCGGGAATAAATCAAAACATAAATAAATAAAACAAACTAAATCAAAAACCATTATTAATTTAAGTCAGTCAAATAAATAAAGAAAATAAAATAGAGTGAAACCGCGCATCCCCCCCCCCCAGGACTTAAAAGTGATAGTAATTGTGATCACGCCAGAACGTTTAGTGCATAACCACCAGAACTTTAACGGTTCATATCCATCTCCACTTAGCAGTAAGGAACCAGGAATCAGGACCAGATCTTCGTATGCTGGCGAAATTTATATACGAAGTAAGAGTAAAATTGTGACGGCTGTACTTGCATAAGCATTGATTTGTAGTCATAAGCAGATTTTGAAATAATTAAACAAGTACGTTTTATGTGTAATGGCGCTAGTCGATATAATTCTCATGCGAGTGCACTTGATAATTTATTTAGGTGATGCTTTTGCTAATTTATGCACTCTTACATGCTTATGCATTTAGATGTTATTTATTTATATATATACTTATATTTATTTTATATTTATTCATATTTATATTTTATATTTACATTTTATATTTACTTAGCATGTATTATATTATTTCGGGGTTTGATTTGTTCGTGCTGACGTTCTGTCGTCATTTTTGGTGGCAGCATTTTTATAGGAACGAAGATTGTAATTGTAAAGATTGTAATTATAATATAAATCAGTTAGGCAATGATAGGGAAAACTAGGGACGGATTTAGGCTAAACATACAATAAATTACTTAGATCAAGGAGCACGAATTTGTAAATTTATAGAGTAGGCAAAATTGTTGAATTCACTATTAAAAGATTTGGCAAATGCTTAGAAAATTTGAATTCATTTTTAAAATTAGTTAGCAAGATTTGGATAGTTTTAAGACGACCCTTCAGGTTGCACCGGTAAGCAGAGCTGGCTACTGCTATCCGGTATTACGGATCCCTCCCATTTTACTTCTTTGCTTGTGTCTTGTTGATCGGACACACTCTAAAATCAACGCTAGGGATACCATTATTTAAACACTATTTTTAGTTTATGTTTCAGTTTGTTAGATTTTTATTTAGGATGGATCAATTTTGAAGTTAGATTTAGTTTGAAGCACGTTTATAATTTCGAGTGTAAACCTAATGGAGTACCTTCGGGTGGAGCATTGGGGACGTGGCCGCAAGTATAGCGGCTCTTATTTGATGGTGGAACGTAACACGGATATCAACATCACACACACAATACACATACACACAACCCTCACACACACACATACACAAACATAACACAAGCCCTCAAACGCGCGCACACACACGCACACCGCACTGACGGCTTAACCGGCAGGTCGACTTTATCGGCTTGCTCGGCTTGACCGGTTGGACCGACTTTACTGAATTGACTGGCTTAGCCGGCTTAACTGGCGTAACCGGTTTATCCGACTAGGCCGAATTAGTCGACTTTTTCGACTTGGTCGACCTGACCGGCTTAACCAAATTAGCCGAGTTACCAAGGTTAACCGGCTTAAGAGGCTAAACGGGCTTAACCGGCTTATACGGCTTAACCGACTAGGCCGACTTAACCGATTTAGCAGGCTTAACCGGCTTAACCGACTAGGCTAACATCATCGATTTTAACGGCGTGACCGACTTGATCGGCATGGCCGACGTAGCCGACTTAACCAACTTAGCTGGCTTAACCTATATAAGCGGCTTAAACGTCCTGGTCGACTAGACCGACTTTACTGAATTGACAATCTTGTACGGCTTACCAGGCTTGACTGCATTGGCTGACTTGACTGACTTGACGACTAAACCTACTTAGCCGGCGGCTTAACCGGCTTAACAGGTTTAGCCGGTTTAACTGGCTTAACCGACTAGGCCGGTTTTGCTGCCGGCTTAACTGGTTTAACCGACTTAGCGGACTTAGCAGGCTAAACGGACTTAATCGGCTTATACGGCTTATACGGCTTATACGGCTTATACGGCTTATACGGCTTATACGGCTTATACGGCTTATACGGCTTATACGGCTTATACGGCTTATACGGCTTTTACGGCTTATACGGCTTATACGGCTTATACGGCTTATACGGCTTATACGACATACGGCTTATACGGCTTATGGCTTATACGGCTTATACGGCTTATACGGCTATACGGCTTATACGGCTTATAGCGGCTTATACGGCTTATACGGCTTATACGGCTTATACGGCTTATACGGCTTATACGGCTTATACGGCTTATACGGCTTATACGGTTTATACGGCTTATACGGCTTATACGGCTTATACGGCTTATACGGCTTATACGGCTTATACGGCTTATACGGCTTCACCGGCTTATACAGCTTAACCAGCTTAACCGACTGAGCCCACTTAACTAACTTAGCCAACTGAGGAGGCTAAGTCTGTTAAAACGTATAAGCTGGTTAAACCTGTTAATTTATTTATTTATGTGTTCCAACATTTCAGTAGTCTACTACCGGCAATTTTAGCAGACCTGGCTTCCCCCAGAAAGTAACCGTGAGCAGGGATGTGTATGTGTGTGTGGGTGTGTGCGCGCGCGCTTGAGGGCATACGTTATGTGTGTATGTGTGTGGGTGAGGTTGTGTGTGTGTGTTGTGTATGTAGTGTTGATATCTGTGTTACGTTCCCCTTCTAAAACCATGACTATCGGCAGCCGGAAATTCCAGTCGTCAAGGAAGAACACTCAACGAATATTGCCTTATTAGCCCGAACGATCGGAGCCGGAAATCCTGATGTTGAAAAGGCGAAGAAAGTGTGTGAATAGGTATTTGTGTTTGTACAGCGTTTGAGAAAGTAACCGTGAGTAAAGTGTGTGTGTGTGTGTGTGTGTGTGTGTGTGCGCGCGCGCGGGCTTGAAGGCGTGTGTTATGTGTGTGTGTGTGGGGGGGGTGTTGTGTGCATGTGGGTTGTGTATGTGATGTAGATATCCGTGTTACGTTCCCCCACTAGGACCAAGACCATCGACAGCCGGATATCCCAATCGTCACGGAAGAACGCTCAGAGGATATTGCCTTATCAGTCCGGGCCATCAGCAGCCGGAAATCTAGATGTTGAAATGCAATGCAAGTGTTATAACGTGTAACGTTACCATAAATTGTTTGACTGTAATAATTAATTACTAAGATGAACTAAATATTAAAAGTCGGAACACTGGACCCGAGGTGGTTGCCAAAGAAAATACAACTCACCTCTACATTCACAAAAGCTGCGACAAAGCTGTAAAATAGTCCGTTTAAACTGACGACCTTTGAAATCTTCCAGACTAACTTCGAACTCTAACTTCCGCGGTTATTTGAAAAGACTATTAAAGAGGGCATTAAACTGATAATGCCTAGGCGCCACTACTTTGTTAATTATTATTTCTAACGAGAAAGCACTAATAGAAAAAGATGGAAACCACTTAGTGTACAAGCGCGTTTGCGCACAAAAGCTCTGCTGTCACACACCTAACCCTGTACCTGCAAGAAAAGGTTAAAATTTAAATCACAAGGGGTCGCTATTTACGTCCCTAGATAACATATCAAAAATATAAATAATATACCATTTCCTGCAGCTGTGCTGGACCTAAATTTTATACACCTTCTTGTTCTGTAAATACGGCTAAAATTGAAATGACATTTTCATGCTAGATTCAATAACTATTAGATAAAATTTTGTGATTGACAGTTCCTCATCCATGAATACCTTGTGTCATTTAAGACACCCATAATAAGTGTTAATACAAGAAATTTACATTTATTATAACTGAAATATTATCGTAACAATTTTTAGTTGATAGTTACTAAATTCAATGTGATAACACTTAAAGTACGGACACACCATATAACAGCCGGCATCTATTAGGGACTCACAACATCAATCTAGGATTTTAACGAAAGGGATTAACGGATGTTCAGACCGGTGCTAACCAATGACATTGATGACCACTTTAAAAGATGTGAAGTAGGAATTTTTTAATCAAAATCACCACCAAGTTACGCCTTCGCATAAGTGCCATCGTAACAATTTTCATACGGCAAACCATCATTTATAGTTGGAGCATGTTTTAAATGCGCCTTTCCGTTGTAAAAATTTATTACATTATTAGCCGTAAAGATTATAAAATTTTATAATTTACATTAATTTAATATAATTGGATATAACAAAAAATAACTTCAATTAACTTCGTATAACTGTGCTGCAAAGAAACGGGAGGATTAGACAGGATATTTAAAGAGTATTATACGAATCATTACTTTACCCCAAGACTTTCTACAGATACAACTTAGGAGGTCGCAAACACAATGCGTTTCTCCAATCGTCTGCCCTAGATGTTGGGAAAGATATCCTCGTTCCACGACGGATAAGAAGCAACTGACTAGTTTTGATTGCTGCAGCTCTGTGGCGCATATTGAAAACCAACCACACCAGGTGTGACCTTGTATCGAAAACTGCGCGATTTCTAGCGTAACCTTACTTAAACTTGAATAAAACTTATCGTAAATTAAAAATTTTACAAAAGCGAAACCTTGTTTATGAGGAACAAAAATATACCGGGTACTTTATAATTATATAGGAATAAATATTTTACCAAAATGAAAATTTATGGAACTAAAAATCATACTGAATTAAAAGTTTTCAGTTATAGGGGCTCTGGAAAATAAACATGCTACACTGCCTCTCACCAAAAGAAAAAAACTTGAAGCAAAAAGAAATATATGTGAAACCGATAATTTTTTTTCAAAACTTTTAATTAAATTTAGGTCATTACTATGTCTTAAAAACATCAAAACAAAACTCAACCTACTACTACTTAAACCTACAATTGATTGCGGAGTAAATCTTTGAGGATAAAACTTTGGGTATAAATCTTTGGAGTAAGTTAGTAACTACGTGTACCAAACGCCAAACAAAAATTTGAAGACAAGACCAGGGAAGTCACGAATAGTTAAAGTCTAAATCGGGTAGAGTCATATTCGAGGGCTCTAGTACTCCAACAATGTATCCCTAACGCAAAACATTACTTCAACAAAAAAGTTTTCTATTTTACTATAATTATCACTATACTAACTACTAAGATCTGGAACTCTCCAATACCTACTACTATTTTTATTTACTAGTATAAGAATATTTAGTTTCTTATAACACACAGAGGTAGAAACTATAGTATGTATGAAATGCATAATACGGACGTACCAAATTTCAAATGTAGGCTAACATAGCCAAAAAAGGCGAAAAACTTTTTGTTCACATAGAAGCATAAAGCCTATTTTACTAGTGTAAAATCATAACGTAGTCGCTTTATTAAATAACAAGGTAGTTTTTAAGAAATAAATTCATGCATAACTCCATTAATTTATTATGCACCAATATCCACTCGTAGTTTTACTACTAAATTTTAACATATAGACGTATAAAATCTATCGCACCAACAGAACTTTACCAAAAACTGATTACGTATAAACAAAACGTAAACTGCATTTGCATACACGGATTGGAGCTTTTGTACTCAGCAAGTTACATATTCCCCAAATTGATATATATGTATATTTAAATAAAATTAAGTCTTAAAAAATAGATTGTTACATTGTAACATGAAGGACATATTATAAAAGGTTAATGGAAGTTTATTAATCAGACGTGAGAAAGGAAGCAACTTTGTATTTCAGACATAGCACGATACTGCAGGTGCAGGTCACAATAGACTATAACAAACTAATTGTTAGAATTAAACTTATTAAAAAGTAATACATTGTATTGTATCAAGAAATAGCAGACATGAGATCTGCATTTTCTACAAGTGGTGTAAGAGCAGGGATAGCATAAATACCCTCAAGAACCTAAGATAACCAGTCAGTCTCGAACTTCTTAACTTTAGCATTGTTGGTTGTTTAGCAAGTCATTAGTAAATAGTAATTATTAAACTTTGATTATTGTTAATTAAGACGTTAATGAATATATAACGTTTCAGTTGTAAAAATCATTATTGTAATTATTATAAAAATACACTTGATAGGAGTATTTTGGAAATAAACTCTTTTTTAAAAAGAAGCTCCCAAAGGCCCAAAACCTATTTGGCGCAGTCGATTGTAGTATTCCAGAAGAACACCGGCGATTCCAAAAAAGAAAAACTGGTGGTCGTGAATTCTAATTTTTTATCTGAAAGAAAACAGATTGGACGAGGTACAAAAATCAACCAAGTCCAACAAAGAGGAAACATTATAATGGAAGTGGCAATCAAACTTTTGTAAGTACCATAAGTTCATTTTTCCTAACCATTTTCAATTGCATTTTGATACTAGCTAGTAAGAAACAAAGGAATTTTATATACACATGTATCCACAATAAAAAAGAAGTAGCATTTTTAAGACACATTATAACGCCACAAGGTGTTATGCCATCCCAGACAAAACAAATGTTGTATTAAATTACCCCCTACCTAAAACAAATAAAGAAATAAAAGGATTTTTAGGACTCGGCGGATATTACCGAAAATTCATCAAACGTTACGCGCTAATAATCAAGCCATTAACAAATTGTTTAAAGAAAGGTAATAAGATGGAACACACACCGGAATTCATTAAAGCAGTAGAAAAAATTTAATGCATTCTTACGAATTACTCTATATTAAAATACCCGGATTTTTCAAAACCATTTATATTAACAACCGATGCATCTAACGTTGCTTTAGGCGCAGTATTAAGACAAGGAAAAGTAGGCAGTGATAAACCAATCAGCTACGCATCACGGACGCTAAATGAAACATAACAGAAGTACAGCATAATTGAAAAAGAATTATTAGCCATAGTTAATAATCTATAGGAACACTGTGGCACGATTTAAATAAAATTAAATAAAAACCCTTAACCACAAAAAATATTTAAATTACTAAATACGTATTTCGACCACTATGTGGCCATCATCAGTAGAAAACCTGTAATTAAAAAAAAAAAAGCTGTTGTTCTGGAACACTTCAGAGGATATTCTCCTCACCACTTAGGCTGAAGTGAACCTTCCCAACCTATAATTTACTATATTGTTGCTTTAAACACTATCGAAGATATTCTCCTCATCCTCAGGCTGGTGTTCTCAACAACAAACAAGTGAATTGTGACATTATAACTTAAATCTACTTAATTTATACTAATTCTAAACCTACTGAAGCGGAACCAATTTAATCTTGCTTTCTCATTGGTTGTTGACCAATAGGGAAAGCAAAGCAGATGACTCTATTGGCCCTTTATCGGTGTTTATCGGGGTCCTTTATGTTTAACAATTTTAATTGATTCATAGGCATTTAAGGAGGAAAACGTTGGTACCGCTTTTAACAATTTAACATTTTCTAGTTTAACGGGGTGGCTGGTTTCAAATATATGTTTGGCGACCTGAGACCTTTCATATTTACCATATTTGAAGTGAAAAATGTGTTCTTTAAATCTTGTTGTTATATTCCTCTTGGTCTGACCAATATATTTTTGAAAACACCCTGGCCCTGCACAACTAATTTCATAAATCCCCGACTTTTGCAATTTTTCCCCTTGTCTTTTGGATTACCTAGCAAATCTTTAATTTTATTAGTATTAGTGAAAGCAATTTTGAAATTACCCTGTTTGAATATTTTATCAAGACCCTTTGTGGTTTTGTGAAACGGAAGTTTAACATATTTAACATTATCGTTAGAGGTGGTTGATTGCAAAGTCGTTGATTTACGGATGTTGATCTTATTTTACACTTTCTAAAAATATTATCTATAATATCAGAAGAGAAACCATTGTAATTCGCTATTTGTTTAATAAGAGCAAATTCCTTATTAAATCTGTTTTTATTTAAAGGAAATTCAATAATCTATTAATTAAAAGTTAAATGAAGCCAACTTATGTTGTATGCTATGATTAGAGGAAGACAAAATAAAGCGATTTACATTGGTTTCTTTTCTATAAATGTCAAATTCTAATTTATTACCATTTCTAATTACTAATGTATCTAAAAGGGTAATTGTCCATTATTCTCTAGTTCATACGTAAATTTTATGCTTTGAAATTTTGAATTCATTTCTTTAAGAAAATCATCAACATTTGATTTAGAAGTGTCAAAACTGCAAAAATATCATCCACGTACCTTAACCATATTCTTGGGAAGTATTTGGAGTTTTCTTTTAACTCGGTTTCAAAACGAGACATAAATAAATTTGCTATGAAAGGTGATAAGCTATTTCCCATTGCTGTGCCTTCATGTTGTTTGTACAACTTGTTGTTGAATTGAAAACAGTTCTGGGACATGCAATGCGAAACAAGCTTGATATAGTCCTCAACTTTATCATCATCAATATCACTATCTATAAGAACATCCTTTAAATATGTTAAAGTACGTGGTATTGGAACACTAGGGAATAATGAACTGACATCAAATGAAATTAAGATTTCGTTCTCTTCTAATGTGATATTTTTAATTTTATTAATGAACTCTAAAGAATTTTGTACAGACAAACTATTAAACTTTAAATTCTTAAATTCATTTGACAGCCATCGTGATAAATAGTAAGTCGGTGAGTTGATACCTGAAACTATTGGTCTCATCGATTTATTATTTTGTGAATCTTTGGTAAACAGTAAAGTTTTGGCATTTCAGGATTTGAAATTGTTAATTTTAATTTTAGTGTGGGCGAAATTAGGTTTGGACATTCTTTCAAAACAGACTGTGTTGATTTAATCATTTTATTTAAAGGAACTTCATTTTACGTTTTTGACTATTGGTCTGTAAGGACCCTCAGACAGCAAAGTCTCTACTCTATCAACATAGTCTTGTTTATCCAGAATAACCAACCTATTCCCTTATCAGCCTTTAAATAATAACAATTCTTTTGTCGTAAATCTTTAATAATCAGATGATCTTTCCTTGTTTGTTCTGAGACATTCCTTGCGCAAGTGCGTAAGTTGTTCGAAAGTTGAATTTTGCACGCGTTTCTAATAAAGTTTTTGAATTGTCATCTAATTTTGAAATGGATTTTCAATGCCAGCAATAATGTCTTCCAAAGGAGTTTTCAAATGATCTACTCCAAATTTTAGGCCTCGACAAGGAAAGTCAACTCTTCATTATTAAAGATTTTCGACGATTCGTTAACAACTATTGACTCTAATTGAGGTGAAGTAATTTCCAGTTTTTTAGGAGGTACATTGACATTGTGTTTCTTTAAAAGAAACTTCAACTTATTGTTTTGACTATTAATTTTGTCTAACAATTTATGATTGTTGACTTCAAAACAAATCTCTGAAATTATTCCATTCCTGAAAACCGGACTCGGATAAATTGCACGTTAGTGCTAGGTGCGATTATACGTTTCCAGTTCCAATCTACTAAGTTTACTGTACAGATATTTGATTTCCAAATTAAGCCATTTATCTTTTGCAAAATTGATTATTGCGTTACTACGTTTACAATTACTGCTGATTTTTACGTTAATGAAATTTGGAAAAACTTTGTGGGCTTTACAACTTTTTAGAAATCGAATATCTGCTTTTACAAAACTAATTTTAAGAGCTAAGCTCCGATACCTATTAAGTTCCGAAGACCGGGAGGTCATAGTTAATAATCTATAGGAACACTGTGGCACGATTTAAATATAATTAAATAAAAACCCTTAACCACAAAAAATATTTAAATTACTAGATACGTATTTCGACCACTATGTGGTCATCATCAGTAGAAAACCTGTAATTAAAAAAAAAAAAAAGCTGTTGTTCTGGAACACTTCAGAGGATATTCTCCTCACCCGTTAAACTAGAAAATGTTAAATTGTTAAAAGCGGTACCAACGTTTTCCTCCTTAAATGCCTATGAATCAATTAAAATTGTTAAACATAAAGGACCCCTCTTAAACACCGATAAAGGGCCAATAGAGTCATCTGCTTTGCTTTCCCTATTGGTCAACAACCAATAAGAAAGCAAGATTAAATTGGTTCCGCTTCGCTTCAATAGGTTTAGAATTAATATAAATTAAGTAGATTTAAGTTATAATGTCACAATTCACTTGTTTGTTGTTGAGAACACCAGCCTGCGGGTGAGGAGAATATCCTCGATAGTGTTTAAAGCAACAATATAGTAAATTATAGGTTGGGAAGGTTCACTTCAGCCTAAGTGGTGAGGAGAATATCCTCTGAAGTGTTCCAGAACAACAGCTTTTTTTTTTTATTTACAGGTTTTCTACTGATGATGGCCACATAGTGGTCGAAATACGTATTCAGTAATTTAAATATTTTTTGTGGTTAAGGGTTTTTATTTAATTTTATTTATTATTAGCTATAATTTGAGTAACATAATATTTTAGACCATATCTTTATAGAAGGAAATTTTACATATACACCGATCATTGAACACTAGTAAGGTTATGTAAACTCAAGGAACCGAATTCAAAATTACAGAGATGGAGGATTAGATTAGAAGAGTACGACTACGAAATCATATACAAGAGAGGAATGTATAACAATAATGCACTCATTCAGCAGAATACAACTAAGCGCCATAGAGACAGAGTCAGTTATAGGTAATGTAGACAAAACATATAGGAGAAGATCCAGAAGAAATAGACACTATACACTCAACACAAAACGAAGAACCGAAAACCACATTTAAAATCTTAAACGAAGCAACAGATATAAAACCAAACCAATTTATAATCACCGAAATTTTAACCAATCCTGACTCTGTAAAATATACAAAAACCGATAATAGAAGAATATACCAATTTAAATAACAAAAGATGACAACGATGTGCAAATAATTAAATTCTAAAGGAATCTACCCCAGAGAAAAAACGTTTTTAGTACTTTTATTTCACCACAGAGCATTTGTACAAACGATTTTCAGAGTTATATATTAGATTATTTAATAATTCAGGACCCAAGATTATCAGATGTACACGAAAATTAATAGCTGTAGATGACCCAGACGAAATAAATGACGCAAATTGAAACAACTCGAAGGTAAAATTAATCCTGGTGAAATTAACGAAACATTAAAATTACTCATAAAGAGATATTACTTTAAGGACATGAAGGAATTAACCACGGATTTTATCAACCAATGTGAATTATGTGACAAGGCAAAATACGGCAGATCACCACCAAAAGTACCCTTAATATTAACTAAAACACCCAACAAACCTTTTCAAAAATGACATGCAGACACTTTGGTAGTAGAAGCTCAAAACTTTCAAACAATCGTAGACGCATTCACCAAAGTAGGCCAAGCGATATCTATTATTCCAAAATACAATATTGATGTAACTTAAGATTTCTTACAATACTTTACATTTTACGGTACACCCGAAGCAATAACTTTAGACATTAGAAGCGAATCTAGAAACGAAACCATACAAAATACCTTAGAACTTCATAAAATAAGTATTTTTTCTATAACAGAAAATCACCCGGAATCAATTGGATTAATTGAAAGATTCCACTTAACATTATTAGAACAAATTAGACTGTTAAGATTAACCTATAAGAAACAGCATATCGCTAATTTAATTGCATACCCACTAATTGGTTACAACAACACAATTCACTCGTCAACTAACTTTATTTACATCCCTTGAATTAACACTAGAACACTCAGATTCCAGCATCCCTTATAATATACACTACAATAAAGAAGTATATTAACAGTATGCTAAAGACCACAAGGAAAATTAAAAATCACCTATAATAATGTAAAAAATAAATTAGATAACGATAAAAAACGTATTACAAAAACCCGCAGTGAAAACGTCAATATAAATAGATTTCCAGTAGGACAAACAGTGTATGAGAGGAATTTTAAAAGTAATAGACACAAAACGGTCCCCTAAAATTTAGGTCCGTTAAAATCAAAATATCAGACAGGAATGTAGCAGTAGTGGAAAACTGAAAAATCATAAAATACATACATTTAAAGAACTAAAGACACCCTGTAATTTCAGATAGACAGTCATCACCTTTGCCGTCAACCTCCACCCAGGTAGAATAGACGATAACGACATAATAGTGGAAGATATTAAAAACAACCCCGGTATACTACCAGTATGCAAAACACAGTAGACTATTGAACTTTCGCACAGAAATTTGATTTAACTGAATTTAAACAAGGATTTTATATAATTAGAAACAATTACGACAGACTGAAACAATCAAATGATATCAACCCTCACCGTAATTCAAAAATTTTTAGTCATATTAGAAAATGCTGTAACATTTACTAAATTAAACACTTTGCATGCTAGTATTATAGAACCGATTGATTTTTAAATGAATTATTAGGAATTAGATCACTTATAACTAATAGTAAACTACCCTTTGAAGTAACAAAATCTAAGATACTTATATTTGAAAAGATAGCCATAGTAAATGGTTATGTAAAGAATAATGAAATTATGTTTTTAATAGAAATCCCAATCGTAGAGATGGACAACTACAATTATTATCATTTATTTGCTTTCCCCACGAATGTTACTAGCCAATACCAAGTTATTATACTCAAAACCAAGTTCTTTTCTCTGAACGAACTTAGGTATGGATTGACAAATGAAAAATGCAAAGAAGTGGCACCCAGCCAAAATTTATGCCAATCATTAACGACAACAGCTATTCACACAGATAGCCTTCTGCAATACAATTATTACGATTCTCTAACCACGATGAGAATTGTGTGCCAAAACCAGTACAAATTATGAACATAAAAATTCGGAAAGTCACAGACAGCAAATGGATTGCTGTATTTCCACAAGAAGTAATATCAACCGCTCATTCCAACCAAGACCAAAATAGTGTAGCCTTAATTGGGAGCAAAATAATCACCATAAAAGAAAACTGTTACTTAAAATTAAAAATTGAAATTATCCGAGTATACCAAAACTCAACAGTGACGAAGAAATTTGCAAATCTACCCGAACTACAGTTCAAGATTCCACAAACCGAATACAACAGAATTATTACAAAGCCGATGCAACTAGAAAATCTAGACCTAGACGACCTCAACCACGCAGTAAAGTTAATGGACAGTTAAAAAGAACACTTAAGTGAGTTAAAAGTGCCAAAATTACATTACAACAATATCAGTGTTTGGAAAATTTTATTGATCATTATAATAATTTTATTAACTATATATTTATTGTATAAAATGTATTCTAGATGTGAAAATAAAGAAACAAAGGTAACTAAAGAAATCATAAACGAACCCTTAGGGTCAATAAGTTTTAAAAATTAAGTACAACCCTTAATTTTCATCAAAGTCGGGAGGAGATATATATCCCCCAAATTGATATACCGGGTGTAACAAAATTAGTGTAAAACATTTCAGGGGGTGATTTCTCATCGTAAAAGAGATAGGTTCTTTCATATAAAGAAACTTTATTGGAGCATCCCTTGTTAAGATACAGCCCCTTAAAGGGGGTACATAACATTTTTTCTAATTTTTTTTACAAACACTAAAAAAGTCACAAAATTGAAATTAAGGTGACCTTTTTAACTTTCAAAAATACACTTACTCAGTAATTTATTTGGTTTACCCCATGGTTGTAAGAGGTAAAAAACGCAACCCCTAAAATTTATTTCCAATGTAACTTCTTGTCTTATTATTTGTTTGCCATTTAAAAATTTATTTCCAATAGCTTATTTCATTCTAAACAAAAATGTCTCTTGAATTTTTTGCCCAAAATTAACCAGTTTGCAGAAAAAAATTATTTTACAAACAACTACAGAGATACATCGTCTTACATGCGAACTGGATTATTATTGTTATTTTGTAGTTACTACCTGCATCAAAGTATGATTAAAGGTGAATAAACAAAAGTAATTTATTAATAACAAAACATACAACATGTAGAAATCATAGTAAATGTTCAATACGTCCACTTTCGGTCATTACACGTGCGTCTAGACGTCGGCGCATTAAACCACGTATTCGCTCAAATATTCCTGGAGTCTCTCTAATTACCCTGCACACATCGATGATGCGGTTTTTTAAGTCCCCTACATCGCGAAAAGGAGTAGGATAAACCAAACTCTGTAAATAGCTCCAAGTAGGGAAATCGAGAGGATTCAAATCTGGGGATCGAGCGGGCTAATTCTGTGGTCCTCCTTGACCTATCCAATGATTTGGCTATGTTTGAGTTAAATGCTGACGTGCTGCTTGAATAAAATGGGCGGGAGCCCCATCATGCATAAAAAACATAACCTTTCTAATACCACAAGGAACTTCCTCCAGCAGTACTGGATGCTCTTTTCTTAAAAATTGAGTGTATGCCTCACTATTTAATCGAGGAGGTAGAAAATGAGGGCCAATTAAATAATCCTCAATAACTCCGACCCACACGTTAAGACAAAAATGTTCTTGATGGTTAGCTTGGACAATAGCGTGAGGGTTTTTATCAGCCCATATGTGGTTATTATGAAAATTAATAATCTTGTCCCGAGAAAAAGTACATTTGTCTGTGAATTCGATCGTCTTCAGAAAGTCAGGATTTCTTCTAACCATTTCCAGCATCCAATTGGAAAATTCAAGACGGTTCGGAAAATCTTGCGGTAACAGTGCCTGTACTCGTTATAGATGGTAGGGGTATAAGTGTTGTTCCTTTAAAATTCGAAAAACCGTCATATGTTCAACATTTAACTCGAAAGCAATCTTTCTAGTACTGCTAGTGGGTTGTTCTTCAACCAAATTAAGTGCTGCTTCTTCAAGCTGTGGTGTTCTAACTTCTCGATGGCGACCACAATCCTGCGTTTTTTTCGAATGAACCATATTCTCGTAATCGTTGATGAAGTTGGGCAAATATTCTATACGAAGGAAGCTGCCGTTGAGGATACACTTCAGCACACCTTCTACAAGCTTCTAACCCATTAGCCTGCGACAGACCGTAAATGTAATGCATATCAGCCATTTCCGTATTTGTGTATGCTATTTTAATGACAAGTGAATTATTAAACTAACAAATTAAGAACAGAACAACGACACACAATTATTAATTCAATTTCAAAAATTTACAAACTGACAGTGTGATAACAATTTAAATGTCACTATCACTAATAGCGGCATACTAGATAAATTAATTTTGCATTTTCGTCTTATGACGATGTATCTCTGTAGTTGTTTGTAAAATAATTTTTTCTGCGTACTGGTTAATTTTGGGCAAAGAATTCAAGAGACATTTTTTGTTTAGAATGAAATAAGCTATTGGAAATAAATTTTCAAATGGCAAACAAATAATAAGACAAAAAGTTACATTGGAAATAAATTTTAGGGGTTGCGTTTTCCACCCCTTACAACCATGGGGTAAACCAAATAAATTACTGAGTAAGTGTATTTTTGATAGTAAAGAAATGTCACCTTAATTTCAATTTTGTGACTTTTTTAGTGTTTGTAAAAAAAATGAAAAACAAATTTTATGTACCTCCTTTAAGGGGCTGTATCTTAACAAAGGATGCTCCAATAAAGTTTTTTTATATGAAAGACTCTATCTCTTTTACGATGAGGAATCACCCCTTGAAATATTTTACACTTATTTTGTTACACCCGGTATATGTGTATTTAAATGAAACTATCAAGTCTTAAGAAATAGATTGTTACATTGTACAGTTAAAAGACTTTTATAAAAGGTTAATGAAATTTCATTAATCAGACTTGAGAAAGGAAGCAACTACTTTGTATTCCAGACGTAACATGATACTGCAGGCGCAGGTCATAATAGACTATAAGAAACCAACTGTTAGAATTAATATTATTAAAAAGTAATACATTGTACTGTATCAAGAAATTGCAGACATGAGTTTGCATTTCCCACAAGTAATGTAAGAGCAGGGATAACATAAATACCCTCAAAATAAACAGTCAGTTTTAAACTTCTTAACTTTACCATTGTTGGTTGTTTAGCTACTTATTGGTAAATAGTAATTATTAAACTTTTATTAGTGTTAATTAAGACGTTAATGAGTATAACGTCCCAGTCATAAAAATCATTATTGTAATTATTATACACTTGATAGGAGTGTTTTGGAAATAAAGCCTTTTTAAAAAAAAGCTTCCAAAAGCCCAAAACCTATCTAGCACCATAAGTAAACATGTGTACAATTCAGTATTGCTCAAGCGGCACAATATGAGGACACTTGAATTTTGTCATTTATATAACAAAATCGGGGTTTGACGAGCACCAGAAGCTCAAATCAAAATTTGCACAAAAATGGGTGTATACTTGGGGTAATCAAATAATTTATTAATCAATCCGCAGTTGACTAAATAACAAGTATTCAATTAAAAAAATTAATCTATTAAATGATTAATCAAAAAGCAGGTAACCAATACGCAACTATAAAAATACATACTACGCCTAACTATACAAATATTAACTTGAGGGATCGAACGCATGAAATGGGTATAATAAATAATAAACTAAAGAACTTCCAACATTAATAACAACTTTTCTTCTAAAAATTTTAAATAAATATGTCTTCGCACTTGAACGTGTGTGTAATAAAGTAAACCAATTACCGTAAAATTTTCGGGAAGTTGAATTATGACAAGAAAAGTTTAAAAAGATATAGCGTGTAATTTATTAAACAAATTCTTTTATAAAGACTAATTAGTACCATGACTAACTATAAATCAATGCTCTGGTATACTATCACTCTACTTATAACTAAGCTGCCAAAACAAATAAAAGTACCCTACAACGCATAAATTTGCGAAAATGACAGACTCCCCTACGAGCCTCACCTAGACTGATAAACAAAAAATTACACCATCACTAACCCAAAAAAAAAATGATGAAAAAATTACTAGAGCGACAGACTCACTTCAAGTCTCGTCTAGACTTAGGTATTGCTGAGCGACCAACTCTTTATGAGTCTCGTCTAGACTAACATACTGCTGAGTAACCAACCAGGACGACAAGTCTCGCTTAGACTAAACAGAGCTAAACATGCTGCGTTGCAATGCCGATATAAATAAAAAACTGCTAGGAAAACAAAATCGTGCATACTGCACAAGAGCAATCCTCAAACGTTATAACGACAGTAAAATTTAATGTATCAATTTAACAAAACATAAGCTCTTAACTCGAGAAATCAAATAGACAACCAGTTTTACCTAACTCTTTCGCTAGTAGATGACCTAACATCTTTCGTTTGTCCACGACTGGTCTATTACACTCAACTCCAGGTATCCGAAGTGCATAATCGAGTTTTTCTTTAAGTAAATATACACTCGTTACGAACGAATTTTTGGAATTTTTATTCTTGGGAACAAATAAGAACAAACCGTTCTATAACAAGATTAAAGTAAACAGAACAATTCAAGCTGCACGTTGGGCACCATTTTGTATAACGTGTAACGTAACCATAAACTGCTCGATTGTAATAATTATAATTTGGAACTAAGATGGACTAAATATTAAAAGTCGGAACACTGGATCCGAGGTGGTCGCTAAAGAAAATACAAATCACTTCTACATTCACAAAGACCACGAAAAAGCTGTAAAATAATCTGTTTAAAATGCCGATCTTTGGAATCTTTCGGACTAACTTGGAACTCTAACTTCCGCGGTTATTTGGAAAGACTATCAGGGGGGTATTTACGGATAATGCCTAGGCGCCACTACATTGTTAATTATTATTTCTAACGAGAAAGCACTAATAGAAAAGTGTACAAGTTCATCTGAGCACAAAAGCTCTGTTGTCACATACCTAACCCTGTACCTGCAAGAAAAGGTTAAAAATATAAATCACAAGGAGTCGCTATTTGCGTCCCTAAATAACACATCAAAAAATGAATAATATACCTCTTCCTTTAGCTGTGCTGAACCTAAGTTTTATACACCTTCTTGTTCTGTAAATACGGCTAAAATTAATATACCATTTTCATGCTACATTCAATACCTTTTAGATAAAATTTTGTGATTGACAATTACTCATTCATGAATACCTTGTGCCATTTAAGCCACCAATAATAAATGTTAATACAAGAAATTTACATTTACTATAACTGAAATATTATCGTAGGAATTTGTAGTTGATAGTTAGTAAATCCAAATTTGGTGCTATTTCAATTACATTTTATAAACTAACCTTTAAATTTCAGAATCGCCCCTAATTAATTTTGGGCATTTTATAAATTTTATTTACATTATTCCTCAATATCGTAGAGAGCAGATCTGATATCTTCAATTTACATCAGTACCTAATTTTATTTTAGTATGGTACATAAAATTTACGTAATCAATATAGTTAAGTTAAATATTTATCTGGACTTGGACATCAGGAAATAATTTAAAAACTCACCATCTGTTTCCTACGTCACGGAATGTGATAACACTTGAAGTACGGACATATCATATAACAGCGGAAATCCATTAAGGCCTCTTAGCATCAATCTCGGATTTTAACGAAAGGGATAGAACGGGTGTTCAAACCGGTGCTAACCAATGACACTGATGACCACTTCAAAAGATGTGAGGTAGGAATTTTTAAATCCAAATCACCTCCAGGTTACGCCTTCGCATAAGTGCCATCGTAGAAATTTTCATACGGCAAACCATCATTTATAGTTAGAGCATACTTTAAATGTGCCTTCCAGTTGTAAAAATTTATTACATTATTAACCGTAAAGATTATAAAATTTTATAATTTTCATTAATTTGGTATAATTGGATATAACATAAAATAACTTCATTTAACTTCGTATAACTGTGCTGCAAAAAAATGGAGGATTAGAGAGGATATTTAAATAATATTATACGAACCATTGATTAACATCACCCCAGGACTTTCTACAAATACAACTTAGGAGGTTGCAAACACAATGGTCTTCTCCAATCGCCTACCCTAGAAGTCGGGAAAGACATCCTCGTTCTACGACGGATAAGAACCGACTGACTAGTTTTGAATGCTGCAGCTCGGTGTCGCGTATTGAAAACCAACCACACCAGGCGTGACCTTGTATCGAAAACTGCACGATTTCTGGCGTAACCTTATTTGAACTTGAACAAAACTTATCGGAAATTGAAAATTTTACAAAAGCGAAACTTTGTTAATGAGGTACAAAAATATACCGGGTACTTTATAATCATATGAGATTAAATATTTTACCAAAACGAAAATTCATGGGACTAAAAATGATTCTGAATTGAAAGAATTCAGTTATAGGGGTTCTGGAAAATGAACATGCTACAGTGTGTGAATAGCTGTTTGGGTTGGTAGTGTTTGAGCGGTGTTTGTGTATGTATGTGTGTGTATTTGTGTGTTTGTGTGTTATTTGTATCCGCCTTGCATCCCCCCCCCCGTACTAGGACCATCGACAGCCAGAAATCTAGTCTTCGGGAAGAATGCTTAACAGATGTAATTGAAGTGTTTGCCCAGGTTACCAAGAGGTTGGATTAAATTGGTCTTTTTTGTATAGTTTTGAACTTATACTATTACATTAAAAACTAGGTTTTTTTTAGAGGAAAAGAGTTGTTTGTTGCATGATTTGCCTGAGGTATGTGTAAGTGTGGTTCTTAAAATTTAGCGTTAGTTAAAAGAAAAGAAATTCCTCTTCTACTGCTTAAGATTAACGTTTAGCCTGTTAAGTCGGTTAAGTCGACTAAGTCGGCTAATTCGCTTAAGTCGGTTAAGCCGGTTAAGACGGCCAAGTCGACCAAGTCGGTCAAGTTGGAAAAGTCGGTCAATGCGGTCTAGTCGGTCTGGACGGTTAAGCCACTTAAATGGGTTAAGGCGATTAATTCGGTTCAGCTGCCTAATTCGCTTGAACCGGTTAAGTCGGTTACGTCGGCTAAGTCAGTCAAGTCGGCCATGTCGGTCAAGCTAGTCAAGCCGGTTAACCCGTACAAGCCGGGAAAGCCATTGAAGTCGGTATAGTCGACCTGGACGATTAAGCTGCGTAAACCGAGTAAGCCGGCTAAGTCGGTTAAATCGGTTTTGCCGGTTAAGTCGGCCTAGTAGGCCATGCCGGACAAGTCGGCTATACCGGTCAAGCAGTTCAAACCGTGTGAGCCGGTGAAATCGGGCTAGTTGGTTAAGCCGGTTAAGCGGGCTGTGTCGGTTAAGTCGGCTATGTCGTCTAAATCGGCTAAGTTGGTCAAGTCGGTCAAGAAGTTCAAGCCGATCAAGTCGTACAAGCCGGCGAAGTCGGGCTGGTCGGTTAAGCCGGCTAATCCGGTTTAGCCGATTGAGTCGGTTAAAGTTAAGGCGTCTAATCCGGCTAAGTTGACTAAGACGGTTAACTCAGCTAAGTCGTCTAAATCAGTTTAAGCCGGTTTAGCCGATTAAGACGGCTAAGCCGGCTAATTTTTTTTCGTTCTATTTATTCTAACGTTACAATTATTCTGCTACCTAAAAATTACAGCAAACCTGTTACTTTTTACAAATCTAAAGGGATTATTTGTGTGTGTGTGCGTGCGCAAACGCGTGCGCATGTGCGCGTGAATGCGTGCATGGGTGAGCACGCGCGGATACCGTCGGGCGTCGGTCGTGCGTTTGTGCTTACGTGTGTGTGTGAGTGTATGTATGTGTGTGTTAGTGTGTGTGTGTACGCGCGTGTGCCCGCGTATGTGTGTCTGTGCGCGCGTGTTTGTTTGTGTGTGTGTGTTCATGTATGTGTGTGTAATTGGGTAATGTTATTAGGACTTCTTCCTTTGCCCGGTTTCAGAAATCAGAGACCGAGAAGTTCGAATTCCTGTACGTGTCTTGAATGTCGGCAGACGGAAACTAGGGAGGACACGTACAGTACCTGTTGTGTGAATGTGTGTGTGTGTGCGTGTGTGAGCATGTGCATGTGTGTGCGTGTGTGTGCATGTGCGTGTGCATGTGTATGTGCGTGTGCGTATACATGCGTGTGCGTGTGCTTGGGCGTGCGTGTGCGTGTGTAGGTGTGCGTATGAGTATGTGTGTATTCTGTCGTGCCTATGTGTTATAGTGGTGTGTGTGTTTATGTATTTGTGTGCTTCCGTCTGTGTTGATGTCCTTGGGACTGCTTCCCTCCTCCGGTTTTCAACCGTCGGCAGCCGGAAATCAGAACTGTAAAAGTTTGCATTCCTGTACGTGTGCTGGCCATCGGTAGCGGGAAACCAAGAAAACCACGTACAGTCCCTGGTGTGTGTGTATGTGTGTGCGTGTGTGTGTATATGTGTGTGTGCGAATGCATACGCGTGTGTGTGCTGGTACGTGCATGTGTGCGTGGGTGTGTAAGTGTGTGTAGTGTGTGTATATGGCTAAGTCAACTAAGTCGCTTGAGTCGGCTAAATCGTGTAAGTCAGCTAAGCCGGTTAAGCAGGCTAAGACGATTAAGTCGGTTAAGCCGATTAAATCGACTAAATCGGCTGAATCGGTTAAGACGGCAAACTCGGCTAAATCGGCTAATCCTGTTAAGTCGGTTAAGCCGATAAAGTCGGTTTAGCCGGTTAAGCCGCATCCGCCGGCTAAGCGGGTTAAGTCGGCTGAGCCAATTAAGTCGGCTTAGTCGAGTAAGTCGACTGAATCGGCTAAGCTGGTTAATCCGATTAAGCTGGTTACGTCGGTTAAGCCGTTATAGTCGGATTAGCCGGGTCGGCTAAGTCAAGCAAGTCGGTTAAGTCGATTAAGCCAGTTAATCCGGTTAAGCCGGTTAAGCTGGTTTAGCCGGATCAGCCGGCTAAGTCGGTTAAGTTGGCTAATTCGGCTAGGTCGGTTAAGTTGGCTAAGCCCTCTAGGTCGGTTAAGTCGGCTGGACCGGTCAATCCGATCATGCCGGTCAGGCCAGTGAAGTCGACCGAATTGGTTAAGCCAGTTAAGTAGGTTAAGCCGATTTACCCGGTTAAGCTGGTAAAGCCGGATAATTCACTAAGCCGGCTAGGTTGGTTTAGTAGTTTATGTCGGCTAAATTGGCTAGGCCGGCTAAGTTGTCTAAATCGGCTTAGCCGGTTACATCGGTCAAGTGGGCCAAATCGGTCATGTCGACCAAATCGGCCTTGCCGGCCAAACCGGTCAGGTCGGTTATGCTGGGTCAGCCGTTGCAGCCGGCCTAGTCGGTTAAGCCGGTTAAGTTAATTAAGCCGGCTAAGTTAGTAAAGCCGCTTTAGCTGATTAGCCGTCTCAGCCGGCTAAGTTGGATAAGTCGGTTAAGTCGAATTAATCGGTCAAGTCGATCATGTTAACCGTACCGGTCAAGCAGTACAAACCGGCAAAGTCGGTATAGTCGGTTAAGCATGTTAAGATGGCTAAATCGCTTAAATCGGCTAACTCGACTAAGTCGGCTAAGCCGGTTAAGTCGGTTAGGTCGGTTAAATCGGTTGGGTCTCTTAAGCCGGTTAAGCTGGCTAAACCGGATCCGCTGGCTGATTCGCTTAAGTCGGCTAAGTCGACTAAGTGGGTTAAATCGGCTAAGTCGGTTAAGCCTATTAAGCCAATTAAACTGGTTAAGTCGGTTAAGCTGGTTTAACCGGATTAGCCGAATAAATCGGCTAAGTAGACTAAGTCGGTCAAATAGGCCAAGTCGACCAAGCGCATCAGGCCTGTCAAACCGATCAAGCCGATCTAGTCCGCTTGAACTTTCATGAGCTGTTCTAACTTGTACAATTGTAAGTTCCTTCTACGTTTGATATGTACTTGGGGCGTCAGTAATATTACCAGACGGTGTAAAAGCATCACACGTGGATGACACAGTTTTGATTTGAATCAGTAATAATGATCGATTGCTGGATTTTCAGAACAAATACCGTACCGTAACAAAAACCTTGATATGCAAAAAATCAAGTACCTTTTAATAATTTACGTATGCAATTTGGAGGGAACGACGCGTCACTCATAATAAGTACATAAACTCTCAATAATCAAACCGCTAAACACAAAAATGCCGTTTGTATACAAATACCTTCAATCATCATCTCATGTAGAATCGGAAAAGAACTCATTTTCATAGCATTTTTCCATTCCGATTGAGATATCTCCAAAATATGGGTTTTGAACGCATCAACCGCCTTTTCTGCAGTGGCGTAACTACACCCCTGCCAGCCCCCGCTATGCGGGGGGGCCCCAAGTGCAAGAAGGCCCAAACGATAATAAACTCAACTTATTCATCTTCAACGTATTTGGCAGGTAAGAAACGGTCAAGAAAATATTGCAGATAATTTAGAAACCGCAGGTTAACGAACGTTTTCTTGATGTTACTACTAGGAACTGCTGAAATACAAGAAATAATAATTAAGATAAATACTGAACACCACCTGCAGCCTGCATCCTTTCTTCTTTCTATCCGTTCTGTCCTATTTTGTAAGGGTTAATAAACAGATGAAAGAGACTGTAAACTTTAATAACAAAGATGTCTATATTATTCTTAAGTGATAAGTTGTATAAAGTGGTAAAGCATTATTAAACGACGTATAGTAGGGTTAGTTTGGTTTGTGGGATTTTAAATAGGAATAAAAGGGCTATTGTCTGTACAGTACAGATTCACAGGATGGCAGGTAGCTTAGTAACCTTCGCTTTCTAGAAATATAATACTAGAAAGAAATTCATTTTGTGGTTTCTAGTCAGCTGGTTGCAACGTATTTGCATTAGCTGCATTATATATAACGGAAAGGAAGTAAAAAGCATTCCAGTACGTTTTACTCAATAGTGTTGTGTTCGTATTACAGGAGGTCTTTCATATTTAAACGTAAGTATTTATATCTATTTTTATTAAACTACTATTGATTTGATCATAGTTGAAGTCGCGCTGAGAAATACATATAAATAAATCTTTAAGCATTCAATAAAAATCATTTATATTTTGTTAATTAAAGCATTTAAAGCAAAGTATGTATGTGTTATTTGTAATTTCAAAAGGCTTTTAAATAATTATTACTTATCTAATTACATTATAATTAATTTCATTCAAAATTGCAGGAAATAATATACAATGAGCACTACAAGCGGCGCTGCAAAAAACGAAAAAGGAAACTATTGGAAGAATCAAAGAGCAAGATTCCAAAAATAAGTTCCTTTTTACTTCTAAAGAGTCCGAAAACAAGAACAATCTATGAAAGAAATTGGGCTTTCGACAGTAGCATCTACTAGTTCCGCTACAGACGAACAGCAGTCGTCAACAATTTTAAAACTCTCACCCAGGGCGCAAGTACATCACATAGTGACGGCCGCGATAGAAATTTGGAACTAGATACCACTACAATTACAGAGGTAAATGTGAGTAGTACTTTTCACTTAATGAACTATCTATGGATCTGACGAAAGAATATCCAACCGATTTTGCACATTTTTAAAAATCAATGTTTTACAACATGACAATTTAAGAAAAGAAATAATTAATTACGGATTGTGTAGACCAGATGGTGCGTTTCCTAAAGATAATAAAATAGAAGTTTTTCAGTTCACTATTATTACTTAATAACTGCAAGCGAAAATAAAAGCAATACGTTAAACTTACCACACAATTCAAATGGGTGGTTGTGTTATTCTAAATTAAAAATTGTGTTTATTGTCAACCATGTTGGCTGTTTGCTTCAGTAAGGTCAAGTTGGACGACCGGAATTAATGATTGGCAGGGTTTATCAAAAAATTAAAGAGCATTTGCTTGCTCAATCTCATTTAACTTGTTGTTTTATTTACGATATGTGGAAAAAATTATACCATAGATAAGAAAGATACTCTACTATTAAAACAAGAAACTGAATTTTGGAAAAATGTTTTACACAGACTTTTCAATGTTACTTTAACACTATCCCAGCGCATGCTGTCATTTCGAGGACATAGAGAAAGTTTTTCTGATTCAAAAGACAGTTACAACGGTAATTTCTTAAGTTTAGTTCATTTAATTAGTAACTATGATCCTATATTACAAAAAGTGCTTGAACGACCCAAAGGTTCAATTAAATATCTTTCCCAAAAATTCAAAACGATATTATTAATACTTTAAGCGCACACTTAAAAATATTTCATTAAATAAAATTAGATCCGCTCCTTTTTCTCAATCATAATAGACACTACACAGGATATAACTAAGATTGATCAATTAAGTAAAATTGTAAGATATATTGATTTTAAAAAGACAGCTTGGGAGAGGTAACCAAAATAGATATTTGTGAAACTTTTGTGGGTTTTACAAAAGTAGAGTCCCAATCTGCTGAAGGACTATGTAATACTATATTAAGCAATTTAACCAACATGCAATTAGATATAAATAAATGTAGAGGCAGGGCTACGATGGAGCTAACGTTATGAGCGGTACGTATTCTGGCGTGCAAAAGAGAATTTTAAACATAGAGCCTGCAGCCTTATATATGCACTGTAGTGCCCATAACTTAAATCTAGTCATAAATGATGCCGTTAAAGGTATAAAAGAAATAGAATCGTTTTTCTACTTTTAGAAAACATATATACATTTTTGCTAATAGTATAGTAAGATGGAATTGGCTTTCTGTTTTAAAGAAAATTTCACACAATTGAAACGCTTAAATCCGACACGTTGGGCGGATCGAGTAAAATCTTTAGCTGCCATAAGAATTCGGTATAAAGATATAGTAATGTCTCTTAATAAAATTATTATGATATCAAAAAACAGATGAACGAAATGACGCAAAGCAAATATTAACTAGCATGGATAATTTTAATTTTATTTTTAAGTGTTTTTTAAGTCAAATTCTAGAAGAGCTTAACAAGCTCTCACAAACTGCTCAGAGTGAAAAGGCGAATATTAATCAGATAACTCTCTTATTTCAAAAACTTTAAAATTTTTCAAGGAAACAAGAAATAACTATTCCAACATCAAGGAGGAAGCAGCGAAAGTTGCAGGGCAATGGAATATTAAACCGGAATTTATAAAAAAGGCAACCAAAAATAAAAAGCATTACGATGAATTATCCAATGATTATCGATTTAATGATGAAGAATTTAAATTTAAAATAAATGTATTTTATCGCGTAATGGATATTATAATTTCACAGCTGTCGAATCGTTTTAAATCCTTTTTCATGTAAACGAAAAGTTTAATTTCTTAGAACCTAATGTATTTTTGAATTTAACTGCAGACGATATTTTATCTAAGGCAAAACAATTGCAAAAATTTTACTACAAAGATTTAAATGATGCTATAGGTATAGAACTTACTACACTCAAAAATAATAGACTTATTTGTGATGAATTAAAAATGTTAACGGTATCTTACAATTTTAGAATATCTAGTACTTTCCAAATCTACAGGTTCTAGCAGTTTTCCAAACACCATAACAGCCTTAATGTTATACCTAACTTTACCCGTTAGCGTTGCAAGTGCGGAGAGATCTTTCTCAAAATTAAAATTATTAAAAATTATCTTAGGAACCGCACTTCACAAGATAGATTAGACGATTTATCCTCTTAGCAGTAGAACATGACACTGCCAAAATATGAATATAGAGGATACAATAAACGCGTTTGCAGCAAAACATGCAAGAAAAACAAAATTTTGAATTTGATTTGGAATGTCTGCTAGCTCATAGGTTTTTACTGTATCAAATTTTTAGGTGTAAATAATTTTGTGCGGCGTATAAATATGTAGATTTAATATTAATTAACTTATAAGTTTGAATTTATGTAATTTGGTTTTATAATTAATAAAGCACTTGATTAATATAGTATATGTATTTAATTCTATACTGCTTCCTTCTCTACATGTACTATAATTTAAAAATATGGCTAAATATAAGCCAGTAAAAGTAATACATTTTAAAGAGAGCCCACTTTAAAATTTTTGCGGGGGGGCCCAAAAATCGTAGTTACACCACTGCTTTTCTGGTATCGAAAATCGTTGTCCAAGCAGTTTGTTCTTCAGATGTGAGAACAAAAGGAAATTATTAGGTGCCAAATCAGGGTTATACGGCGGATGACCCATCAGTTCGATGTTTTGAGTGCTCAGATAGTCACTTGTATGAACCGATGTGTGAGAGCTCGTATTCTCATGATAGAGAATAATTCGGCGTCGTCGGTTTATTTTTCTTATTTCTCCGAAAACTTGTGGCAAACAAATGGTTGTATACCAAGAAGAATTAACTGTTCTACGATCCTCTAAAGCAACGGTCGTGGCATGTCCATTTATTCCGAAAAAGAGGCAACTATTTTCTTCGAAGTGCATCGAGCGCGAACAACTTTTATCGGGTTTCGTTCATCTTGGAAGACCCATGCAGTCGACTGTACTAAAGCCCAAGAAAATTATAAATGTATGAAAGCGATGTTGAAGACGCAACGCTTCAGTATGTATGTGTGTGTTTGTGTGTATGTAAGCTTCGTTTTGCAGTAATTCTTAGGTAAATTATGTTTTCTTATTATATAAATACTTTAATATGTACGAACCTTCTGAAGAGAATTCAAAAACATATTTTCAGCTTAGTCATGTTGGCAGAACCGTCGGCTTGCACATTTATTCTTCAAATACAAACACCGTTACAAATTTCTAAATACAGAACTAACAATTAGGAAACAAATAATCTAGAAATATTAGTAAATCAGCTTTTCAATTGTAATCGACAATTATGTTAAATAAACTTACCCAGCAAAAGCAACATTGTGGGAACTCTACTTTTTAAACGTGGTTTCTCGTCAGTGCGCATACAGTTTAAGACTTCAAGTTCAAATCACATACGGTTCTGGACATACAATCATGATAAGGCGGTCCTAACGCAGAAGCGAACTGCGCAGTTTCCATGTCAACGAATTAAAAAAAGAATAAAATAGGAGCATATTGATTTCAACTTCTCAGTACTGCTGCGTAGGTTAATTTTCAGGAATTGTATCCGTATTATATCTGTACTGTACATTCGCTTTAGTGAGCATATCTATTTTGTATTGGGATAGTTTCGAAGAAAATCTAAAATAAAATAATACCTTTAAAACCTAACATAAAACAATATATACTAATAAAGGTACAATCAAATTTATATTAAATTTATATAATTTGCCCTTCTGCAAACAGCTTTTACGTATCAGCTTTGTAAAACCACTTTTATTTGACTTCCTTTTACAAACAAATGAAATTAGTAGACTTCCGAACAGAACTAAATTTGAGTTCATTTTAGAATATAAAACATCTCAAGGCTGTGTTCAAAGGAACTATAGATTCATTTTTCTTTCCTAACTGGATAGATACAACAATAACAAAGATTCTAAAATTGATTCTTTGTCAGCCTGGAAAGCTTTTATCTAGACCTGCTTGGTAATTGCAGAACAAAAACTTGATTGTGCACCGACCTTGATATAAAACAATTCAAAACACGTGACAAATATTACCATTGTTTGTTGACTTTGCTTTTAAGTGATTTTACTTTTCGGCTCGGGCTTTTTTTACAATATTTCTGAGATGCTCTACAAGTAAACTTCTGAAATCCCTAACAAAAAGTAAATTTTAGCGTGAGTAGTGTATTTTTACAGGTTTTGGCGCCACATTAGCTCCAGCAAACACATTTGCTCACACATTCTGGAGCAAGTTTACATGTAAATTCGCACTATAAGGTCTTATTTTAAAGAAATCTCCATCTTGCTCCGCCTTGTGAACCGCCTTGTGGAATTTTTTACTCCAACCATCCCTACCCTAAAAAATCGGTAACCCCTAAAATTTTCGAGATACCCCTCGGTGTCTATTGGCACCCCACCCACAAGATAAATCTATATTGCTTGGTATCAATTAATATTAGATTTTTCTCAGCTACCCGAATTTTTAGGAAATTTTTAGATAGCATTATCCCCAGGGAGCTAACCCCATAGTAGGTATTTAGGGCCGGTCCTAATTCAAAACCCGACAGACGTATTTTCCATGTGTAAAATACGTCTGTCACGTTTGAATTAGGATCAACCTATATTTCAGTGTAAAATAGTTGTGAAAACATTTCAATGTAAAGTAGTTGTGAAAACATGAATTCTAATATACTTTCAATGTAAAATACGTCTGTCACGTTTTGAATTAGGACCGGCTTTATATTACTTTCAATGAAACATACTTCAAAACACACGTATGTTGAAAAATGTAAGTGCAGAGAAAAAATGTGTGTAGCTGTTTTGAATTCGGTTTTCTAGCGAGAAGTTACACGTGCACCGTTTTGAATTAGGATCGGCGTTATATACTTTTAATGTAAAATGTGAAAACCTGAATTCTTATATACTTTCAAATGTAAAAATACTTGTGGGCACGTTTTGAATTAGGATCGGCTTTATATTACTTTCAATGGAACATATTTCAAAACACGTATGTTGAAAAATGTAAGTGCAGAGAAAATCTGTGTAGATGTTTTGAATTTGGTTTTCTAGCGAGACAGTATGACAGATGCAAAATATCGCAATCAAGTCAATTGTGTTTAATTAAAGTGGATTCTGATTTATGTTTAGAGGCTGCAAATACACATGGACCGGTTTCAATTCAAAATGTGTTCACTCTTGATAGGTTGAAAAGTGGGTTGGCAAAGTACGCAGATGGTGGTAATCTGCTATATAAGAATATTGCTCCTGATATTAATTTAATTAGTCGAAGTTTACTGCATATATTTACTTACAAACATGTATATAATTGATATTCAGGGATTTAAATACAAGAAAAACGAGTTTGTGTGTAAAGAAATTGCGGTTTTGGACTTGTTGAAAGGTGTTGTTTGGCATCAAATTTTTAAACTGCCAATGCAGTCCAGTTGTTTGAGCCAAGATCATATAAAACATAACGACTGGGTGACAAAGAATATTCATGGTCTTTCTTGGGATTAATCTTCAACGGCTGGAATGGGTTTATCATATATAGCGCGTTATTTGAAGCAAATTATCCTACCCGGTGAAGAAGTATTTGTGAAGGGTCTAGAAAAGAAGAAATTGATTGAAACCTATCTAATGCAAAACGTTGTAACTGATATGCTTGCACTAGGTTGTCCTAAGATATCGGAGTTAAAAATCAACAACCGTTTAAAATATAACATCCATTGTTGTAGACACAGCAATAATAATCTGCAATGTGCAAAACAAATTACCTTGTTATAAAAAGAATGGCTTGATAATAATAAAAAACAATAGAAAGATTGTGTCTGTATTATTTATTTTAATATAATTTTACAATGTTAGCCGAAGGAAATTATCCGACCCGGTGAAGAAGTATGTGTGAAGGGTCTAGAAAAGAAGAAATGGATGGAAACCTATCTATTGCAAAAAATGTTATAGGCACGGCAATAATAGTCCGCAATGTGCAAAACAAAAATACTTTGTTATTAAAAGAATGGTTTGATAATAATAAAAAAAAAAACAGTAGAAAAGATTGTGTCTGTATTATTATTGTAGTCAGTAAGAAATCTTTAATGCTGATGTCTGCAGAAAAAACAATTAACCTCAGACAGCACGAATGAAACTCTCAACCCTGAAAGCAATTATAATTGATCAACGCAATAGCTCTTTACTGGTTTTACAACATTTAACAAATTGTACAGATATCTCGAAAGATTTGCCAAAGACAGACAAACAGATAGACAGACTGACTGCACCAATTTTCTCATTCTCGCTTTTAAAGAATAAACAAGTTGTAGTTATTAAATCGCGAACTCAGTTTATCTGCAAGAAAATATATAAACGTAGAAATTTATGAAATGCTCCAACTTCAAAAAAAAACTAGAAATAAATCTATTGAAATATATACTAACGTTGCAATTGGCGGATCTGCTCACCGAGTAAACAATTTTTTTCTAGCACATCATTTGGATTGACTATAAACTACTCAATAATTTTAACCTAACCACTATCATTATTCTTTCCTGACAAGGGTAATTTTAACAAAAGTTTTCATTTTTGATTTGTTCTATAGAACACAACTACAACTTGACAATAAAGATTATCACACATACACACACACACACACACACACAAGATTACCACACATACACACACACACACACACACACACACACACACACACACACACACACACACATATCTTGAGTATATATAAAGATATTAAACAACAAGAACAGCAGAAAATTCAACCCATGTCAGACAGCTTTTTTTCTTGTCAACGATAGTCTAGTCTAATGCTTCTTCAGCATTTGCATTTCCATAGTTACGTACTGAAGGCAACTCTGCAATTTTAGATCACATACATTTCTAATTTCAATTACAAAAAATATGAAAGCATCTATTTGAAATGCATTTTCTAACTTTAATCGCAAAAAATGAGAGCATCTATTCGAAGTATGCACTCAGATTAAAAAGTCAAAAATTGTTTTACACCGTTCTGTAAACTGAGATTACGTAGTTATTAAATCGGGAGTAATGTGAAATGAAACACACAATGTATTTTTCTTTATTGTAATATTATTATTGTAATATATATATATATATATATATATATATATATATATATATATACATATATAATGTTATGTACTCTAGAATAAACATACTATAATTCACTTAAGTTCCCAAATATAAAGAACAGTTCTAACTCACTACAACTCTGAACGGTTAAAAAATATTGCATTATCAATTCTATGAGGGCTGTCTTCTTCTTCATCTTTGACGCGCGGTCGTTTCTGGTTGTTCTTCTTCTTCGTGTTAACTAAAAAAAGATTCAAATGAATATTATATCAAGTAAATGCATTAAGAAAATTAAATCTATATATTAAGCTAAAGAATACATACTCTGTATTGGTGTCATCAGGTCGTACGTTTGCAATTGGTGGATCTGCTTACGGCGTCAGAGATTTTTTTCTCCAGTACTTAATTTTGAATTGACTATAAACTACTCAATAATTTTAACCCAATCATTATCATTATTCATTCCTGACAAGGACAATTTAAAAAAAAAAAAATGTTTTCATTTTTGATTTGTTCTATAGAACGCACAACTACAACTTGGCAATAAAAATTGAACGATTATCACACACACACACACGCACACACATATCTTGAGTATATAAGGATATTAAACAACAAGAACAGCAAAAAATTCAACTCATGTAAGCAAGAATTTAATGCTAAGGTATTGTCTAGATAGCAATTGTAGAAATATGAAATCTATAGAAAATTTAATAAAACCAGTCATGTATAAATTTTTTTAATGCTGACATCCGCAGGAAAAATAAAAAAGCGAGAAATTTAATGCTAACATCAGCAGAATAATAAATAAATCCACTTAGTCAGCAGTAATGGAAGACCGGGTCTGGCTTCGAAACTGTGCACGCGTATATACCATATTTTTAAAATTAAAGTTGTCAATTGCAAAACAAAAAAAATTAAATTTTACCTAGAAATCATTTGAAATATTTACTTTTTTTCAGTACAACTGAAAGAACTTGACTTTTATACATTTTATTAAATCGATATCATAGACTTTTTTTCTATACTGTTGGTAAAAATCTACGTGAAGTATTTATATTAAATAATAAACTAACCTGTTAGAAAAAATTAAAATTTGCATCGTTTTCTGAAAAAATTGCATACTTTTTTCAGTACAACTGAAAGAACTTGACTTTTATACATTTTTTAATCGATATCAGACTGTACAGAAACAGCAATGTTTAATTATATAAGACAAACATGATGTGTTTACTATTAAACAAAACAAAATTGTTCTTAATCCAAGTGATGATAAAAGAATTTTTAGTACCTCAACCACTGATACTATCTATTGCCTATTTTGTAGTATTGATTACAAAGAATACATACGGCAGCGAGTACTGTGTTAAAAATTGTTTTTGTTGCAGAAAGTAACATCAATACCCGTCAATATTACTGTATTAGTCGATTAAGGCATGAGTTAATTTTTTACTACGTTTCTTTTTATTCGCTTAGGGCAATGCAGAGAAGAAGTTTGAATTGGCAACATTTTTTATAATAAAATAAACCTTGATACAAAATCACATTTCAGTTTTTACTGAAAAGTAAAGCGGATGAGATTGCTAACTAAACGGTGTTATAATAGTTTTATATATCTGTGTGAATAAACTCACAAAGCGCCAAATAAGCGGTTTGTCTAACTGATTTTTTTCACTTAAAGCGATTGACATTCATTTCAAACAAGTATTTATTAAGGTCATATAAAAGACCAAAAGTTTTATCATATAAATTAACTTTGTGTAATTTAAATTTCATTACGTAGCATTCGTTGAATTTTAAAAAATTATTTTATACTCCATCATGAGTTAATTTTACTACGTGCTATAATTATGCTAAATAATGAAGAAAATGAATTGCTTTAACAAAGTTTTTATGGAAAATGTCATGCGCTGCACATTGCATATTCTATAGTGCGTGTAAATTAATAAACAACATTGACGGTTTAATTCTGAGACATTTTTTTTCAAAACTTGCTTTAATCTTTATTAAAATTTTTTGTATGTATCCATAAAAAATAGCGCTGTAATGATAGTGTATTTTCTGTACACACAGCATAAATCAAAGTTTGTATAAAAAAACATTTGATTGACTATACTGCAAACAAGCAAATTTTTTCAGTAAACTCAGCTGAATGAAAAATTATGTTGTATGCTAATTCATTTACAGTTGTTTTGCTTTTGTCAGATGATATTTTTGTATGAATAGTAAATAAAGCTGTACATATATTAAGTAGTGTATTGATTTGTATAGAATCATGAATTCTGAAACCGTTGCCGAGATTAGTAGCGCTATTTTGAAATTAACTGTGAAATGCGTGAATCTAATCAGATCAGTCGATGAAATAACAAAACACATTATAATTATCAAAGCAAATATTAGTATATTGAAGCTTGCTATTAGAAATAAGGTATACGAAGACGATCGACAAGAAAATCCTTGTAGGCTGGAATCTAATTTGGCACATCTTAAAAGCTACCTTGTACGATTGAGGCACTTGAAACGCTCATTGGAATATCGAGGTAAAGGTGTTGATGCAACGCTTTCTAGAGGTCATACTCGAAAAAATTTGATTTGGCATGATGTACAATCATGTTTTGGAAGTCGAATAATTACGGGACTTATTACCAATTTAAGTTATAGAGATCCTCTAGTGTTCTTAGACAAGGCGTTCACTAGTTTTAAACGCAAGATTGTTGCTTGCTTAAAAAAGTCAATGTTGAAAGTTAATGTAATATTGACCGCTAACTTTGTTAAGCCTACAACTGGCGAAATAGATTTGAAGACGTTTCCTACTGCAAATCGTCACATCGATATAAATACCAATCTTAAGCGGTGGTATAAGGAGAACGTATTAGACTAGATTTCGAAGCGATTAGAGGAATTTAGCGAAAAGGATTCAGGTTGGGCAATCCAAGAAGTTTTACACTTGAAGGTAAATATAAACAATCATGATCCACTTAAAGGAGGGTGTTCAACGTTTGTTCCGGTTCCGGACTTATAAACAATACCACAATGTTTCTTGATTTTATATTAAAAGTTCCTTTCAAAGCAAGTGGAGCCCACGAAATTCAAACATGGAAAGTATTTATTAATTGTATTTAATAAATCCTGATTAGAAAAAAGTATTATGATAGTTGCTCAATCAAAAGTGAAAGAGGATATAGTAAATGAACTTCATAAACCAGCAAAAATAAATTTCAAGAGACGCCTAGTGATAGTAAAAGGTTTAAATGACCTTCTTCAGACCGATTTGATTGAAATGCTACCATATTCGCAAACAAACAAAGGATTTAAATACATTTTAGTAGTTATTGATTGTTTCTCCAATTACGTATGGGCTGTACCACTTAAAAGTAAAACGGGTATTGATGTTACTGCTGCAATGAAAACAATTTTAAATAAATTTAAAAATCCGCCAAGAAATTTGCAGGCTGATTTTGGTACAGAATATTATAACAAACACTTTCAATCCTTAATGCAGACATATGGCATAAACCATTATAGTGTTTTTTCTACAAAAAAAGCATGCATTGTGGAACGTGTAATTAGAACTTTAAAGGGAAAAATGTGACGCTTGTTTAACCTGAACGGTTCTTACAATTGGATAAAAAATTTAAGCGATATTGTGAAACAATACAACAATACAGTTCGCAATACTATCGGTGTCAAACCTGTAAAAGTTGATAAATCAAATGAAAAAACTATTCTTAAATCATCATTTACCCACATCAAACTTGCAACCAAAATACCAAAATTTTCAATTAAAGACAGTGTGAGGATTAGTAAACACAGGGAAGCATTTACGAAAGGTTACACGCCAAACTGGTCAAATGAAATTTTAAGATTAAAAAAGTAAACGTAACCAATCCGACAACATATATATTAGAAGATCAAGACGAGAAAGAAATCAAAGGTGCATTTTATGAAATGGAGCTGCAAAAGGTTAAACATCCAGGAATTTACCTGGTAGAAAAAGTCCTAAGAAAGAGTGTAAATAAAGTCTTTGTAAAATGGTTAGGCTTCTCTAACGTACACAATAGCTGGATCTATAAAAATAATGTTTGCTAGAAGTTGTTATAATAATAATAGATAGTAAGGCTAACATTGTAAAAATTATATTAAAATAAATAATACAGACAAAATCTTTCTATTGTTTTTTATTATATAGCCATTCTTTTAATAAAAAAGAATTTTGTAAGGCTAACATTGCAAAATTATATTAAAATAAATAATACAGACAAAATCTTTCTATTGTTTTTTTTATTATCAAACCATTCTTTTAATAACAAAGTATTTTTGTTTTGCACATTGCGGACTATTATTGCCGTGCCTATAACATTTTTTGCAATAGATAGGTTTCCATCCATTTCTTCTTTTCTAGACCCTTCACATATACTTCTTCACCGGGTCGGATAATTTGCTTCGGCTAACATTGTAAAATTATATTAAAATAAATAATACAGACACAATCTTTCTATTGTTTTTTATTATTATCAAGCCATTCTTTTAATAACAAGGTATTTTGTTTTGCACATTCCGTATTATTATTGCTGTGTCTACAATAATGGATGTTATATTTTAAACGGTTGTTGGTTTTTAACTCCGATATCTTAGGACAACCTAGTGCAAACATATCAGTTACAACGTTTTGCATTAGATAGGTTTCAATCAATTTCTTCTTTTTTCTAAACCCTTCACAAATACTTCTTCACCGGGTCGGATAATTTGCTTCAAATAAAGCGCTATATATATAATAACACCATTCCAGCCGTTGTTTCTACAATCGTTAGGACTGCATTTATTTAATTAAAATGTAAAATGAATAGTGAAATACTGAACGTGCGTGAAAAAAGTTTTACTTCGACAATGCAATTGTTAATATTGAAAAAACATACTCATCAACCTTATGCTAACACATCTTTAAACAATAACAAACTGGATTTTTTTTAAACAGAACGGTTACTACTACTATTTTTTCTCTACAATACATTTATGCTAATATAGTTCAACTCGGGGTAGATTGAAAGGTATCCTATTTTTAGATAAATCCAAAACGAAAAACTGCGTACTTGTGCAGGTATAAACATAACACTGAAGTTTTTATAACTAAAATAAATTGCATTCTTATTTATTTGAGCCAGTGGTTGAAGCTTTACAAGTCATTTCTGAGTGTATAGTTATACCCCCAAGGTTTTTTAGTATCAATGGTTGAGGTACTAAGAAATTTCTTTTATCATCACTTTGATTAAGAACATTTTGTTTTGTTTAATAGTAAAGACATCATGTTTTGACTTGATCTAATTAAACATTGCTGTTTCTGTATAGTCTGTTTATAAAACAAAGCATTCTTATAATCATCAAAAGAAATTTGCTAAATACTTGCTAAGGAAGATCCCCTTTGACTTTTTTTATTATCCTATCCTGAACTCTGTAAGTGTACATTTTAGATCTAAGCCCTACAAAACTCTAGCATGGTGTCATCTAAAATTCAAATTCTCCATATGGAAGATATTCAGACATTGCAGCCCCATATAAATTATTAACATCAAAATACATTAAATATTTAGAATTAATATTCTGTCTTTTAATGCAAATGGAATTGGATCGTGATACTGAATCAAAATGTGAATAGCTATAAAGTCCGAAAACGGGAACAAACGTTGAACACACTCTTTAAGCAGATCATGATTGTTTATATTTACCTTCGAGTGTAACACTTCACTGTTTAATTTAAAATACCACTACTAACTTCAGCAACTAGCTAAATTATTTTATACATAAATATGTTGTGATGTAAGCAAAAATAGCTATAAAATTATACATTTGCAATTTTTCAGAAGAATAAAGCAAATTCGAAATCTTGCCTTAACAAAGCACTTTATCAGCAGAAAAATTAATACTGAATTTCAATTTACAATAACAACAATCTCACATCATTTTTCAGTCAGCTGCGTTAAGGAAAAAATTTGCTTTGCTCTCGCCAAAGCAATTCGCATGCAAGCATTTTCTATATTTAAATACTGAAGGCAACTCTGAAAAACATTCTGCAGTTTTATCATAATATAATTACGTCGTGCAATTTTTTAATTTATTGGAAGAGATGGATTTAATTTCAGTAAATTTTAATAATGATACAATTTTCCCAAAATGCTGCTTCAATTAAAAAATTCCTAAAGATTTGAGTATCCCAGAAAAAATCTGCAACAAACTCATGCGTTTTGTTTGTTTAACTAAAAATTTAGGGAAAAATAACTTTAATTTATACAAAATTATCAAATGAAATATTTCCTTTTCAGTAAAACTGAATGTGATTTTGTATTAAGGTTTATTTTATTATAAACAATATTGCCAAGCGTTTTCTTGTTTCATATCATCTTGCAAATAGAATATGCAATGTGCAACGCATGAGTTCTTAATCCAAGTGATGATAAAAGAATTTTTAGTACCTCAACCACTGATACTATCTATTGCCTATTTTGTAGTATTGATTACAAAGAATACATACGGCAACGAGTACTGTGTTAAAAATTGTTTTTGTTGCAGAAAGTAACATCAATACCCTGAAAAATCGTATTTACTGTAGTCGATTAAGGCATGAGTTAATTTTACTACGTTTCTTTTTATTCGCTTAGGGCAATGCAGAGAGAAGAAGTTTGAATTGGCAACATTTTTTATAATAAAATAAACCTTGATACAAAATCACATTTCAGTTTTTACTGAAAAGTAAAGCGGATGAGATTGCTAACTAAACGGTGTTATAATAGTTTTATATATCTGTGTGAATAAACTCACAAAGCGCCAATAAGCGGTTTGTCTAACTGATTTTTTCACTAAAGCGATTGACATTCATTTCAAACAAGTATTTATTAAGGTCATATAAAGACCAAAAGTTTTATCATATAAATTAACTTTGTAATTTAAATTTCATTACGTAGCATTCTGAATTTTAAAATTATTTTATAATCATGAGTTAATTTTACTACGTGCTATAATTATGCTAAATAATGAAGAAAATGAATTGCTTTAACAAAGTTTTTATGGAAAATGTCATGCGACATTGCATATTCTATAGTTAAATTAATAAACAACATTGAGGTTTAATTTGAGACATTTTTTTCAAAACTTGCTTTAATCTTTATTAAAATTTTTGTATGTATCCATAAAAATAGCGTAATGATAGTGTATTTTTGTACACAGCATAAATCAAAGTTTGAAAAAATATTTGATTGATTATACTGCAAACAAGCAAATTTTTCAGTAAACTCAGCTGAATGAAAAATTATTGTATGCTAATTATACAGTTGTTTTGCTTTTGTCAGATGATATTTTTGTATGAATAGTAAAAAGCTACATATATTAAGTAGTGTATTGATTTGTATAGAATAATTTGAAACCGTTGCCGAGATTAGTAGCGCTATTTTGAAATTAACTGTGAAATGAATCTAATCAGATCAGTCGATGAAATAAACACATTATAATTATCAAAGCAAATATTAGTATATTGAAGCTTCATTAGAAATAAGGTATACGAAGATCGACAAGAAAATTTTTGTAGGCTGGAATCTAATTTGGCACATCTTAAAAGCTATGTACGATTGAGGCATTGTATTGAATATCGAGGTAAAGGTGTTGATGCAACGCTTAGAGGTCATATCGAAAAATTTGATTTGGCATGATGTACAATCATGTTTTGAAGTCGAATAATTACACTTATTACCAATTTAAGTTATAGAGATCCTCTAGTGTTCTTAGACAAGGCGTTCACTAGTTTTAAACGCAAGATTGTTGCTTATTAAAAAAGTCAATGTTGAAAGTTAAATATTGACCGCTAACTTTGTTGCCTACAACTGGCGAAATAGATTTGAAGACGTTTTACTGCAAATCGTCACATCGATATAAATACCAAAGCGGTATAAGGAGAACGTATTAGACTAGATTTCAAGCGATTAGAGGAATTTAGCGAAAAGATTCAGGTTCAATCCAAGAAGTTTTACACTTGAAGGTAAATATAAACAATCATGATCCACTTAAAGGAGGGTGTTCAACGTTTGTTCCGGTTCCGACTTATAAACAATACCACAATGTTTCTTGATTTTATATTAAAAGTTCTTTCAGCAAGTGGAGCCTACGAAATTAAACATGGAAAGTATTTATTAATTGTATTAATAAATCCTGATTAGAAAAAGTATTATGATAGTTTCAATCAAAAGTGAAAGAGGATATAGTAAATGAACTTCATAAACCAGCAAAAATAAATTTCAAGAATTTAGTGATAGTAAAAGGTTTAAATGACCTTCTTCAGACATTTGATTGAAATGCTACCATATTGCAAACAAACAAAGGATTTAAATACATTTTAGTAGTTATTGATTGTTTCTTAATTACGTATGCTGTACCATTAAAAGTAAAACGGTATTGATGTTACTGCTGCAATGAAAACAATTTTAAAATTTAAAATCCGCCAAGAAATTTGCAGGCTGATTTTGGTACAGAATATTATAACAAACATTTCAATTAATGCAGACATATGGCATAAACCATTATAGTGTTTTTCTACAAAAAAGCATGCATTGTAACGTGTATGAACTTTCAAAAATGTGACGCTTGTTTAACCTGAACGGTTCTTACAATTGATAAAAATTTAAGATATTGTAAACAATACAAAAATACAGTTCGCAAATACTATCGGTGTCAAAAAAGTTGATAAATCAAATGAAAATATTCTAAATCATCATTTACACATCAAACTTGCAACCAAAAATACCAAAATTTTCAATTAAGACAGTGAGGATTAGTAAACACAAAGCATTTACGAAAGGTTACACGCCAAACTGGTCAAATGAAATTTTAAGATTAAAAAATAAACGTAACCAATCCGACAACATATATTAGAAGATCAAACGAGAAAGAAATCAAATGCATTTTATGAAATGGAGCTGCAAAGGTTAAACATCCAGGAATTTATTTAAAAAAGTCAAGAAAATTAAATAAAGTCTGTAAAATGGTTGTTCTAACGTACAAATAGCTGATTATAAAATAATTTTCTAGAAGTGTTATAATAATAATAGATAGTAACAACATTGTAAAAATTATATTAAAATAAATAATACAGACAAAATTTCTATTGTTTTTATTATATAGCATTCTTTAATAAAAAGAATTTTGTATCATTGCAAAATTATATTAAATAAATAATACAGACAAAATCTTTCTATTGTTTTTTTTATTATCAAACCATTCTTTAATAACAAAGTATTTTTGTTTTGCACATTATATTATTGTGTATAAATTTTTGCAATAGATATTTATATTTCTTCTTTTCTAATTAATATACTTCTTACTATAATTTGTAAACATTGTAAAATTATATTAAATAAATAATACAGACACAATCTTTCTATTGTTTTTATTATTATCGTTTCTTTTAATAACAATATTTTGTTTTACATTCCATTATTATTGTTGTGTTAAACATGTTATATTTTAAACTTGTTGGTTTTAACTCCGATATCTTAGGACAACCTATAAACATATCATTACAATTTTTGCATTGATATTTCAATCAATTTCTTCTTTTTTAAACCTTCACAAATACTTTTCACTGGGTCTTAATTTGCTTCAAATAAAGCGCTATATATAATAAATTCCAGTGTTGTTTCTACAATCGTTAGACATTTATTTAATTAAATGTAAATGAATAGTGAAAATACTGAACGTGCGTAAAGTTTACTGACAATGCAATTGTTAATATTGAAAACACCATCAATTATGTAACACATCTTAAACAATAACAACTGGATTTTTTTAAACAGAACGGTTACTACTACTATTTTCTCTACAATACATTTATGCTAAATAGTTCAACTCTAGATTGAAAGGTATCCTATTTTTAGATAAATCCAAACGAAAACTGCGTACTTGTGCATATAAACATAACACTGAAGTTTTTTATAACTAAAATAAATTGCATTCTTATTTATTTGAGCCAGTGGTTGAAGCTTTACAAGTCATTTCTGAGTGTATAGTTATACAAGGTTTTAGTATCAATGGTTGAGGTACTAAGAAATTCTTTTATCATCACTTTGATTAAGAACATTTTGTTTTTGTTTAATAGTAAAGACATCATGTTTGACTGATCTAATTAAACATTGCTGTTTGCATAGTCTGTTTATAAAACAAAGCATTCTTATAATCATCAAAAGAAATTTTACAAATACTTGCTAAGGAAGATCCCTTTGACTTTTTTATTATCCTATCCTGAACTCTGTAAATACATTTTAGATCTAAGTACAAAACTCTAGCATGGTGTCATCAAAATTCAAATTCTCCATATGAAGATATTTCAGACATAGTATAAATTATTAACATCAAAATACATTAAATATTTAGAATTATTATTCTGTCTTTTAATGCAAATAATTGATCGTATACTGAATCAAAATGTGAATAGCTATAAATCCGAAAACAACAAACGTTGAACAATTTAAGCAGATCATTGTTTATATTTATTTAGCAATAATTTCACTGTTTAATTTAAAATACCACTAATTTGTACTAAAATTATTTTATACATCATGTTTGATCAAAATAGCTATAAATTATACATTTGTAATTTTCAGAAAATAAAGCAAATTCAAATCTTGTTTTAACAAACTTTATAGCAGAAAATTACTGAATTTAATAAAAAATCTCACATCATTTTCAGTCAGCTGCGTTATGAAAAAATTTGCTTTGTGAAACAATTGCATGCAAGCATTTTCATATTTAAATACTAAGGCAATCTGAAAACATTCTGCAGTTTTATCATAATATAATTACGTGCAATTTTTTAATTGAATATTGTTTCAATTTTAATAATGATACAATTTTAAATGTTGCAATTAAAAATTCTAAAGATTTGAGTATAGAAAAATTAACAAATCATGCGTTTTGTTTGTTTAACTAAAAATTTAAAAATAATTTTAATTTATACAAAATTATCAATGCAAATATTTCTTTTCAGTAAAACTGAATGATTTTGTATTAATTTATTTTATTATAAACAATATTGTGTTGTTTTTCTTGTTTATATATCTTAACAGAATATGCATGCAACGTGACATTTTCATAAAATTTGTTACAGCAATTCATTTTCTTCATTATTTAGCATAATTATATATGTATAAATTATATATATAAAATATTTTTAAAATTCAACGAATGCTATAATGAAAATTTAAATTACACAAATTAATTTATATATAAAACTTTTTTCTTTATATGATTAATAAATATTGTTTAAATAATGTCAATTTTATGAAAAATCAGTTAGACAATATTATTTATTTGTAGTTTATTCACAGATATATAAAAATATTATAACAATATTAGCAATTTTATGCTTTACTTTTCAGTAAAACTGAATGTGATTTTGTATCAAGGTTTTTTATTATAAAAATGTTAATTCAAACTTCTTTCTCTGCATTGCCCTAAGCGAATAAAAGAAACGTAAAAATTAATTAATCGACTAATACAGTAATATTGATATTGATATTTATATAAAAACAATTTTAATACATATATATATGTATTCTTTGTAATAATATACAAAATACAATAGATATATTATACTAAAATTCTTTTATCATCACTTGGATTAAGAACAATTTTGTTTTGTTTAATATAAACACATCATGTTTGTCTTATATAATTAAACATTTTTTCTGTACATATATATATTAAAATATGTATAAAACAATTCTTTTATTGTATAAAAATATAATTTTTATAGAAAACATAATTAATTTTATATATATTATTTATTATTTAATATAAATATACTGTTTTATATGAAAAAGTCTATGATATCGATTAATAAAATGTATAAATCAAGTTCTTTCAGTTGTACTGAAAAAGTAAATATTTCATTTATATAAAATTTAATTTTTTTTGTTTTAAATTACATATTTAATTTTAAAAATATTATATAAATTATATATAATATTATGATAAATTTATTTATTATTCTGTTATGTATAAAAAGTATTTTTATGATATATTAAAAAATATAATATTTTATTAAATTTTCTATAATATATTTCTAATTAAAATATATTAAATTCTTGACATATTAATTTTTTCTGTTTTGTGTTTAACATTTATATAAAATATGTGTGTGTGTTTTTTTTTTTTTTTTTTTTTTTTTTGTTTTTTTTTTTTTTTTTTTTTTTTTGTGTTGTGTGTGTGTTTTTGTGTGTGTGTGTGTGTGTGTGTTGTGTGTGTGTGTGTGTGTGTGTGTGTGTGTGTGTGTGTGTGTGTGTGTGTGATAATCGTTCAATCTTTATTGTTGTAGTTGTGTGTTCTATAGAACAAATCAAAATGAAAACCTTTTTAAAATTGTTCTTGTCAGGAATGAATAATGATAGTGATTAAAATTATTGAGTAGAGTCAATCCAAATTAAGTACTGGAGAAAATCGTTGACGCCGAGCAGATCCACCAATAAAACGTACGACCTGATGACACCAATACAGAGTATGTATTCTTTAGCTTAATATATAGATTTAATTTTCTTAATGCATTTACTTGATATAATATTCATTTGAATCTTTTTAGTTACGAAGAAGAAGAACAACCAGAAACGACCGCGCGTCAAAGATGAAGAAGAAGACAGCCCTCATAGAATTGATAATGCAATATTTTTAACCGTTCAGAGTTGGAGTGAGTTAGAACTGTTCTTTATATTTGGGAACTTAAGTGAATTATAGTATGTTTATTCTAGAGTACATAACATATATATATATATATATATATATATATATGTATTTTATAAATTACAAGAAAAATACATTGTGTGTTTCATTTCACATTACTCGATTTAATAACTACGTAATCTCAGTTTACAGAACGGTGTAAAACAATTTTGACTTTTAATCTGAGTGCATATTCGAATAGATGCTCTCATTTTTGCGATTAAAGTTAGAAATGCATTTCAAATAGATGCTTTCATTTTTTGTAATTGAAATTAGAAATGCATGTGATCTAAAATTGCAGAGTTGCCTTCAGTACGTAGCTATGGAAATGCAAATGCTGAAGAAGCATTAGACTAGACTATCGTTGACAAGAAAAAAAGCTGTCTGACATGGGTTGAATTTTCTGCTGTTCTTGTTGTTTAATATCTTTATATATACTCAAGATATGTGTGTGTGTGTGTGTGTGTGTGTGTGTGTGTGTATGTGTGATAATCTTGTGTGTGTGTGTGTGTGTGCGTGTGTGTGTGTGTGTATGTGTGATAATCTTTATTGTCAAGTTGTAGTTGTGTTCTATAGAACAAATCAAAAATGAAAACTTTTGTTAAAATTACCCTTGTCAGGAAAGAATAATGATAGTGGTTAGGTTAAAATTATTGAGTAGTTTATAGTCAATCCAAATGATGTGCTAGAAAAAAATTGTTTACTCGGTGAGCAGATCCGCCAATTGCAACGTTAGCATATATTTCAGTAGATTTATTTCTAGTTTTTTTTTTAAGTTGGAGCATTTCATAAATTTCTACGTTTATATATTTTGTTGAAGATAAACTGAGTTCGCAATTTAATAACTACGACTTGTTTATTCTTTAAAAGCGAGAATGAGAAAATTGTTGCAGTCAGTCTGTCTATCTGTTTGTCTGTCTTTGGCAAATCTTTCGAGATATCTGTACAATTTGTTAAATGTTGTAAAACCAGTAAAGAGCTATTGCGTTGATCAATTATAATTGCTTTCAGGGTTGAGAGTTTCATTCGTGCTGTCTGAGGTTAATTGTTTTTTCTGCAGACATCAGCACTAAAGATTTCTTACTGACTACAATAATAATACAGACACAATCTCTTCTATTGTTTTTTTTTTATTATTATCAAACCATTCTTTTAATAACAAAGTATTTTTGTTTTGCACATTGCGGACTATTATTGCCGTGCCTATAACATTTTTGCAATAGATAGGTTTCCATCCATTTCTTCTTTTCTAGACCCTTCACACATACTTCTTCACCGGGTCGGATAACTTGCTTCGGCTAACATTGTAAAATTATATTAAAATAAATAATACAGACACAATCTTTCTATTGTTTTTTATTATTATCAAGCCATTCTTTTAATAACAAGGTATTTTGTTTTGCACATTGCAGATTATTATTGCTGTGTCTACAACAATGGATGTTATATTTTAAACGGTTTTTTTGTATGATAATTAAATTTTGTTTATGTAGACTTTTACACTTTCGCATATTTAAACATCTAATACGTTCGATTAACCACTTTTGTTTATTCTAACGGGGACCACCATACATTCCGCCACACCGTTCTCTTTGAATACAACGATCCGATAGGCTTATTTTATACATAAATATGTTGTGATGTAAGCAAAAATAGCTATAAAATTATACATTTGCAATTTTTCAGAAGAATAAAGCAAATTCGAAATCTTGCCTTAACAAAGCACTTTATCAGCAGAAAAATTAATACTGAATTTCAATTTACAATAACAACAATCTCACATCATTTTTCAGTCAGCTGCGTTAAGGAAAAAATTTGCTTTGCTCGCGCCAAAGCAATTCGCATGCAAGCATTTTCTATATTTAAATACTGAAGGCAACTCTGAAAAACATTCTGCAGTTTTATCATAATATAATTACGTCGTGCAATTTTTTAATTTATTGGAAGAGATGGATTTAATCTCAGTAAATTTTAATAATGATACAATTTTCCCAAAATGCTGCTTCAATTAAAAAATTCCTAAAGATTTGAGTATCCCAGAAAAAATCTGCAACAAACTCATGCGTTTTGTTTGTTTAACTAAAAATTTAGGGAAAAATAACTTTAATTTAAATAAAATTATCAATGCGAAATATTTCCTTTTCAGTAAAACTGAATGTGATTTTGTATTAAGGTTTATTTTATTATAAACAATATTGCCAAGCGTTTTTCTTGTTTCATATCATCCTGCAAATAGAATATGCAATGTGCAACGCATGACATTTTCCATAAAAACTTTGTTACAGCAATTCATTTTCTTCATTATTTAGCATAATTATAGCACGTAGTCAAATTTTTTAGATAGCATTATCCCCCAGAGAGCTACCCTCATTTTAAGACTTTTGCTGGTAGCGATTTTTGCCCGTCCTTATAAATTTTTTAACCATGCAACACATCAAATTAGTCTAAAATTTTACATAAAATTCGAATCTGTAAACGGATTTGATATAGGACCGCTCCCTACAAAGTTACACATATACCCTCTGCGAGATAAACCTTTCTCCACATTTCCACCAACGAGATAAATGTGTCTTGTTTGGTATCAATTAATATTAGAATTCATGCAATACATCAAATTAGTCTACAATTTTACGTACAATTCGAATCTGTAAATAGATTTAAAATCGAACCACCCCTTACCGTTTTACACACACCTTCTAAATTATAAATTTCCTGTAGCTCATACCTAAAAGAAAATTTTAAAATGTTTCAAATTCCTCTGATTTTGTTCTCATGGTTTCGTTTAAGACCTCGTAGATATTTTCCAGATTACTAGAAGACGTTATAACCATATAAATAAACAAAAGTAGGCAGTTTTGGCGTATAGCGTGAAAGAAGTATGAATTTCTTTGCTATTTTCGGGGGTGTTAATAATTAAATGGTATTCGTAATCGTGATTGGATCCACAAAACAAGATTTTGATATACATAGAGGAGTCCTGAGAAGCTCTGAAACAACTTTAGATAAATGGTGGTGTAGAGAAAATCTTGAAAAGCGACCAGTAATCCGAGGACCTAAATATAACCCAGTTGGAATGGTGAAATTAGCAAGGAAGATGTATTTTGAAGCCACTAGTGCAGTAACCTTCAGGTAACTTATGCTTTGTTGTTCGATTTTTGATGTTTTGGTGTGTGCTGAATAACTTTATAATTTATTTACTTAAAATGGACAGTCGTGAAATTGTACTAACAACAAATTTTTAATTTTAAGGTGAAATTTTCTTGTTTAAGTAGAAAGTTGTATTTAGTATTGATGTTCTGGATTATGATGAAAATTTGGGTATGTCTTTGAGCTCAATTAGACGAACCTGGTTAATTAACGTAAAGGGGTGGGAGATGCTCCCTTTGTACTCAGACTCAGGTCTGCATATATTGTTATATAGATTAGTAGGCATCCTACAAGGACTTTAATTCTGGATGCACATTAAAATGATAACAAATTTAATCTTGAAATTTTCTGATACTGAAATTTATGCTGAATTTTAATTTTGAAATTTTAATGTATTGTGAATATTGATGTAAATAGAGTTAACGATGATGTTTGTGGTAGGAATGTGTCTGTTTTTTTTTATGATTGAGGATGAAAGTTTTAACTAGGTGAGCAGCCGAGGCGGAAAAGAGTAAAGAGTCGATTACCAGAAGAAAGTCAACGGACCAGTTAATTTAATAGGCTTTTTGTAGGTTTCACAGCATTCTTGACGCCCAATCTGTGGGGCTCGATTTGAAAACCGTAGTTCCCGGATTTTGGTGGATTCACAGCAATATATATATATATATATATATATATATATATATATGTATACTGCTGTGATTTGCCTTATTACTATTTTAAACCCCAATGTTATGAAATCTTAAATTAGGATTTTTACCCCGACTAGCTTACTGAATAAATCTTATTGAATCAGATAAAGCAAAGACTACACAATATAATAATTGATAATATTTGCAATACTCAAAATTTTCCTTTTTGTACAAAATATCTACATATACCAGATTTATGCTTTTTTTGAAAGCCAGCAAAAATATGTTTTAATTATACGCAGGGACCTTCGAACGTTCTAAGATACCTGTTCCCTTTTATAAATTTTTAAGCGACCTTTTTGATGACTTACAAATATACAATGTGGCAAATATTAAATCAAAAACAGTTTTCAATAATAAAGTGTATTAAGACTGCTAACCTGGAATGGGTTCTGTAGTTCCATCCTAGTCTATGATCTGCATCCTCTTTCTGTGTCCGCTTTGCTTATTGATATGCCGGCCCCATATAAGAATCGCCTCCCATAAATCGCTTCCGAATAAAATCGTACCAAATCGGAATATGTCCAAATTAGAAAACGTTTATTTTTAAATTATCTCCAAAATTAGAGTATGTTCAAAGTTAGAAGTCCCAAAATAAAGTCGTCTCAATTAAATATCGCAAATTAAAGCCATCTCAATCAAATATGTCCCAAATTACACCTCAAATTATAGCCCTGTTTCATTAATATTAGAAATGAATTTAATTAAGTTGTTTAACTTACGTTTATCTATAGATCGGCTTATTTTTTGTTGCACAAATTCTCGCACTTTTAACTCTGATTTATTTTGATTTATACTTCACTAGTTACGTAAGTTTTTAACACCTTTGAACATAGTCGTTGCTCAGTTTGAATATAGACTAAAATGTCGTTCCGTTACTATCGTACATATAAGCCCCTTCCTCCAATTGTTTTAATTGGCTTATTTATATTCTAGCCTGATACTTTTGCCTTATCTCGCATAACGCGGAATTTTTAAAAATTATTTAGTTTAAATCTTCGATGCATGATCTGTTCGTCACGTCCGTATCCCGCATATTGTAATATTATTCAAGAATTTCCAACTTTTGACTTTCATTAACTCACGTATTTGGATGTTTGTTAATTTTATCGTATAATTGCACCGCCTGGTGTTTATTTGTTTTTACAGAATATTGGTTTGCTGAACAAATGTGTTCTCTTCCAGTCACGTAACGATTTTCTAATAATGAATTATTTAGAATGAGTGTACCTTGATATTTTTGACGCAAATGTTAAATATTTGCAATGCCAATTTATCTATGGTGCTCGGTGTTTTAATTTTGATGCAATTTATTGCGTTTTAAAATCCTATCTTTACTTGTAAACTATACTTAGACATATTTATGTTCTCATGTATTTAATTACGCATATTTTATATACAGCGTCCTCTTAATTAACATTATGTAGTGTGACCGATTTACTCTTATAATTTCTGGAATTATTTGCTTTTCTATGACTTAACCTACCCCTAAACTACCCTATTACTATAGCATTAAATATATATAAAAGTATAAGCTATTATTTCATCTTATTAATTTCAATACGTAAGTATTTATCAACTTACCTTGTGTAAAAAACTGCTTATAATATTTATATATTAATACTTGGCGTATAGCCGTGATTTTGAGCGTTGCTTCCTGTCTATATCTGGCATAAGTCAAAAACTTGACAATTTCAGATATGATTGACAAAAATGCTAAACGTAATTGAAAGTTAGGTTTATATATGGTACTGTACACGATTTGGATTTGTAAATTTCCCAATTATAGCCATCGGCCTCGGTAGCGTAATTGGTTAACGCACAGTTCCGGCAAAACTGAGATGCAGGTTCAAATCCTGTCCAAGGCCTTATATTTTCCTTCTTTCAATTACTAGCTCGATTTGAAATGATCATTTAGGCTTTACTTAAAAAGTCTAAGTTATTATTTCATCTTATTAATTTCAATACGTAAGTATTTATCAACTTACCTTGTGTAAAAAACTACTTATAATATTTATATATATATATATATATATATATATATATATTTATAAATAAATTATTGGTTGTGGGTTTCAGGTCAGCTGGCAAGTTCAGTACTACTCTTTTTTATAGCCTAAATTTTCGAATTTATTTTAATTCTTGATCACAGGCACTACAAATGATAAATTTTAAAAAACTGGTACAGTTTGCTTTTAAAGTTACATACTAAATCGAGGTTTATATAAATAATTAGCAACAATGTAAAAAATAACAGGAACTATAACTTAACATAACTAAAAATAATATAAAATGTATAATTTCAATCAAATTTGTCACATTGTTCTTTTATTTTTGTGTGTGACGGTATGGCAAAATTGAATGCATGCATGTATGTATGCATGTAACGTTTTTTATGAATTAAGTGGGTTTTAATCTGAGTGTGTATGTGTGTGTGTGTGTGTGTGTGTGTGAGTGTGTGTGTGTGTGTGTGTGTGTATGTATTCTTTTTTTATCAATAACAATATGATCATTAATCTTTTATCAGACTTGGAAAATTTATTATGTCACATTGAAACCAAAAACAGAGATATATATAGAGCTAAACTAACTAACGTTATAACTAATTATGTACATCAGAATTCTAATACACAATCCATTTTTTGGCAAAGATTTGTAGAATGCAAGAAATATTTACATGATCATAATGATATAATTATTTTAAAATCAGACAAAGGTAATATGACTGTAGCTATGTCCAAAACAGACTACATATTCAAACTAAATGAACTATTAAATGATGACACAATATATACAAAAATAAATTCTGACCCAACCTCAAAATTTCAAAGAAAAACTTTAGAAATAATTCAAAATTTAAAAAAGAAAAATTATATCACTAACGATACAGCTAAACAACTAAACAATTATAGCAGCGTTGCTCCTAAACTGTATGGATTACCCAAAATTCATAAAGATAATTATCCCCTAAGACCTATTGTAGCGTCAAACAATTCACCAACTGAAAAAATTTCAAAATTTATAAGTGATATTTAAAAAAACTCAATTTGTCAAAATGAATACAATGTAGAAGATTCATTTCAATTTTCTGAATTCATTAATAATTTCCAAATTCCAGAAGGTTATGTACAGTGTGTCCCAAATTGGATGTATTAAATGGGTAACTTAGTTGTTATTAAAGATACAATAAAACTGTGTGCGCAGTCATGTGCCAACTTTTTGAGATCAATTCAATGGTGAAATCACAAATGAGCGATCTTCTTTTGTTTTTGAGTTATGGCCAAAAATTGATATTTTTTACAATTCTATTAATTCTCATAACTCGTTTGTTTGCAAAAATATCCAAAAATACTGTAGAAGTTTTTTATACGGTTTTTTACGTAGAATACAGTGGCGTACGCAAATATTTAATATTTATAATACTTTTGAGGTTATAATATAAACATGTATTTTTTTAAATGGAAACCACAATCGGTTGTCACTTTATTCAAAAGCTCTTTTTGACAGCTTTTCAAAAATATATAGTTTAATATAATTATTTTTTCAAATGGCCGATTTATTCCATGTTTTTGGTATAATAAAATAATTTATTGTATTGGTAATTTATAGTTGGCCGTGAAACAAAAGGTAAACACAAAACAAGAGTTTATTATTGTACCACACCACTCTAAACAACAAAGTTTGAAAGCTAGAAGAATACAATATCATAACTACATATATTACAAAAATTAATATAACTACATCTTAAATTGAAAATTATACTTACCTTTCCACATTTAAACAGTCTATAATCCATATATGGATACACAAATATACACATACTCACACACCTCATACCCTCACAAACACACACACACAAGCACGCGCCCACGCATGCACGCACGCATGCGCACACAACCACACACACCCTCACACAAAAACACTCTCACACATAATATATATGAAACACTAGAACACAGATGGGAATACTACAATAGTTTTATTTACTGATAATTCAGAGATATTGTTCAAACAGGCCTCCATTCTCTCTTAAACAAAGTTCGCATCGTTTTATTAAAAACTTTAATAAATTTAATAAATAAACTGCCTTAACTTTACGAAATGCTGCTTCAATTGAATTCCGCAACTCTTTAGTACTATGGTTCTGGGTTTTATAGATTTCCTTTTTCAAAAAATTCCACAAGAAATAGCCCAATATCGACAAGTCAGGAGATATAGGCGGCCACTGAACAGGTCCAAACGTACCCATCCCTTTATTGAGATATTCTCTATTTAAATAATCACGAGTAATTATAGCGTTGTGCGAGGGTGCACCATCTTGTTGGAACCACATTTTTTGTCTTTTTCGAGAGGCATGTCCTCCAGTAATTCGTGCAAGTTGGTATACAAAATTTCAATATAGCGACAAGCTGAATGATTGTTTTCAAAAATATGGTATTGAAATTTGTCACCAACAATGTAGCAACAAATATTCATACCATAACGACCTTGTTGACACCTCGTATGTTTGATAGGTATTTTCATTCGACCAGCAAGTGCTTCATCAGACCATATAATGTTATTTCCAAAATTGTGAGTAGCAGAACATTTACGGAATACCATTGACAAAATCGCCTTCTTTTGAAAATCGTCGGAAACAAACTATGAATAATTTTATTTTATAGGGTCGATATTTATTACGCTTCAATATTCTAGAAGCTGCTGATTTAGAAACACCCATTTATTTCCCTTTCAATTTTCCTACATGATGTTCTTGGGTTTGTTTCCACACATGCTATGGTTGAAACAGTAGTTTGCTCTTAATTAAAAACTGCATACTGTTTCGTTCTGGTTTTTCAAAGCAGCCAAACTGTTGTAAATTACTATCTATCCTTTTAAACATGTTAATATTAGGTTGTTGTCTTTCAGGGTATCTGTATTATTTACAAACGACATAGTAATATTATTTGCTATTAGTTGCACAATTACCTGTTAAAATATAAAGTTTTTACTGATAGAGGAATTCTCGCAGACTCAATAAATGAAGTAGCATATCGTACTTTTCGTAATTTTCAAATTTTGCCGTTTAGTAACAGACTGATGCTTCACTTACAAACTAACAATACAATTTATTGCATGTGCAATAGATATGATTGAAGCTCGTTGACGTTTGTTATACAAACAATTGTCGTTTTTGTTTACCTTTTGTTTCGCGGCCAACTATTTATTACCAATATAATAAATTATTTTATTATACCAAAAACATGGAATAATTCGGCCATTTGAAAAAATAATTATATTAAACTATATATTTTTGAAAAGCTGTCAAAAGCAGCTTTTAAATAAAGTGACAACCAATTGTGGTTTCCATTTAAAAAAATGCAAGTTTATATTATAACCTCAAAAGTATTATAAATATTAAATATTTGCGTACGCCACTATATTCTACGTAAATAACCGTATAAAAAACTATTACAGTATTTTTGGATATTTTTGCAACCAAACGAGTTATACGAATTAATAAAATTGTTAAAAATATCAATTTTTGGCTATAACTCGAAAACAAAAGAAGATCGATCATTTGTGATTTCACCATTGAATTGATCTCAAAAAGTTGGCACATGACTGCGCACACAGTTTTATTGTATCTTTAATAACAACTAAGTTACCCATTTAATACATCCAATTTGGGACACACTGTACTTATAAGTTTAGATGTCGTGTCTCTTTTCACAAATATTCCAAAAGAATTAGTACTCACTAATATTAAATTAATTTGGAATAAAATAAAAGAAAATTGTATAATACCACAAAAGTTATTTTTGGATATTATATCATTCATTTTTGACAGCAGCTATTTTTCTTTCAATGAAAATTTCTTTTTACAAATCTCGGGCTGCCCAATGGGTTCGAATCTAAGCCCTATTATGGCAGAAATAATAATGAATTCTTTATTAAATAATGTTTTACCTTTACTTTCTTTCAATGTACCCTTTATTAAAAAGTTTGTTGATGACATCATTACATGTGTTCCTTATGATAAAATTAACGAAACTCTTATTAAATTTAACAGTTATAATACAAAAATACAATTTACTGTAGAAACTGAAAAAAATAGATCAGTTCCATTTTTAGATACCCTACTAATTAGAGATGATACAAATAAAATAATTCTGGACTGGTATCAAAAACCTATAAATTCGAATAGATATATAAACTATCATTCATACCATTCATACAAAATTAAAATAAACTTCATTTTAGAATTAAAACAACGAATTAAAAGAATTTCACATACATCATTATACAATAAAAACATAAACAAACTTTCAAAAATTTTAAAAGAAAATAATTATCCATTAAATCTTATTCAACAACTTTTATATAATAGCGGCAACAGTAATACCAACCATAAACTATATAACATAAAAACAAACAACAACCAAATCAATAATACCACCAATGATGAAAACATAAATTTACAAAACCAAATAATTTACAGATCACTTCCTTTCATTAAAAATTTAACAACAAAACTAACCACAATATTTAAAAATGTAAAATTCAAAATTGCCAAACGAAATATATTCACCTTAAATAAACTACATTCCAAATTAAAAGACAAAACACCTAAACTACAACAAAGAAACTTAATTTACCAAATTAACTGTACCAATTGTAACCAAATCTATATTGGTCAAACTTCCCAACACTTAAAACAAAGAATAATTCAACATAAAAGCGATGTTAAACGAAAACCGAATGCATGTGCTTTAACTACACGACTATTTTTAGAAATGTGTTATATTTATCAAAATTCTTGTACAATGAACAAAAAGACGGACATAAACAACTTGAGCTCTATATATACCTATTTATTAAATTTTAAAAATTAGATACTTGAAACAAGATACTACGTATTGGATCAAAGTACTTGATTGTTATTATTACAGTGAGATGTTATAAACATACACCATAAAAATAAAATATTTATATAATATAAAAAAAAGAATACATACACACACACACACACACACACACACACACACACACACACACACACACACACACACACACACACACACACATACACACTCAGATTAAAACCCACTTAATTCATAAAAAACGTTACATGCATACATACATGCATGCATTCAATTTTGCCATACCGTCACACACAAAAATAAAAGAACAATGTGACAAATTTGACTGAAATGGTGTCATTTTATTAAATTATACATTTTATATTATTTTTAGTTATGTTAAGTGATAGTTCCTGTTATTTTTTACATTGTTGCTAATTATTTATATAAACCTCGATTTAGTATGTAACTTTAAAAGCAAACTGTACCAGTTTTTTAAAATTTATCATTTGTAGTGCCTGTGATCAAGAATTAAAATAAATTCGAAAATTTAGGCTATAAAAAAGAGTAGTACTGAACTTGCCAGCTGACCTGAAACCCACAACCAATAATTTATTTATAAATATGTATATATATATATATATATATATATATATATATATGTATATACAGGGCGTCCGGAAAATACGTGTACAACGTATGAACAGAGATTTTTTGACTCGAAATAGATCGATTTGAGCCAACTTACCCATTATACAAGTTGCTTCCTTTAGCCGCTAGAGGGCTTCAAAAATCGTGAAAAATATTTGATATTTTAAAATAACTCGAAAACGCGTCGATAGATTTTGACCATTTTTGGGGTGCGAGTTTCTACTTTCAATTGATATCTTTTAGTGGTGTACGCAATAATTTTAAAAGCATACGAGGCTCCCAAAAATGATGTGTTATATAAATATCCGACCATTACCTTTTTCCTGTTTAGGCAATGACTACCAATTTTTCTTTATGAGTAACCGACTTAATTTGAAAACTTTTTTGTCTCTTGTAAAATTGTGATTAGACGAGCGGTTTGGCAGAAAAAATAATTTCAAATGTCTGTTTTTAATTTTTATTTCATTGTTTTGTTTATTTTTTATTACTATCATTGAAAATTAACAGCGCGGTACAAGTGTTGGACCATTACAATAAATTTTCAAAATGGCCGCCATTTTCTTCAATGCACAAATTAACTCTTCGTAAGAAGTTAAACTGAACCCTCTTCATTGTTTGTGCATTATTTTTTAAAGAGTTGGCTGCATTTAAAATTTGTCTATACAATTCTTCTTCGCTATCAAGTAGAGACAAATAAACCTTAGATTTTAAGGTACCCCACAAAAAATAATCACAGGGCGTCAAGTCCGGCAATCGTGCTGGCCAATTTGTAGGAGCATCATATCCCCTTCCAAATCATCGATCCGGATGTTTTTCGTGTAAATGTTGTCAAACAGCTAGAGTATGAATTAAGCAGAAATTCACGACTTGACAGGTAAACTGAAGTTAAATGACAGTCAAATTAAATAACAGATAAAAAGCAAAGCCAACTACTAAACTATGCTTTTTGATTTGCCCCGTTTTATACTTAATGCAGCAATGATGACGAAAGTAAGCAGACATATGAAATTATTTTTTTCTGTCAAACCGCTCGTCTAATCAAAATTTTACAAGAGACAAAAAGTTTCCAAATTAAGTCAGCTACTCATAAAAAAAAATTGATAGTCATTACATAAACAGAAAAAAGGTAATGGTCGGATATTTATACAATACATCATTTTTGTGACACTCGTATGCTTTTAAAATTATTGCGTACACCACCAAAAGATGTTAATTGAAAGTAAAAACTTGCACCCCAAAAATGGTCAAAATCTATCGACGCGTTATTTTAAAATATCAAATATTTTTTACGATTTTTGAAGCCCTCTAGCGGCTAAATGAAGCAACTTGTATAATAGGTAAGTTGGCTCAAATCGATCTATTTCGAGCCAAAGAATCTCTGTTCTTACGTTGTACACGTATTTTCCGGACACCCTGTATATATATATATATATATATATATATTGCTGTGAAACTTCTAAAAATTCTCTCCATTAATCATAAACTAAGGTTTTCCAATCGAGCCTCACGAATTGGGCGTCAAGACTGCTGTGAAACCTCCAAAATCCGTGTACTACGCTTTTCGCCTCGGCTGCTCACCTAATGTTATAAACCTCCTCATTCATAAAAATTAAACAACACATTCCTACCACAAACATCAACGTTAACTCTATTTACATCAATATTCAGAATACATTAAATTTTCAAATTAAATTTCAGCATAAAATTCAGTTTTCAAAAAAATTTCAAGATTAATTTTATTATCATTTTAATGTGCATCCAGAATTAAAGTCCTTGTTGGATGCCTAGTAATTAATATAACAATATAAGCAGACCGGAGTCTGAGTATAAAGGGAGCATCTACCACCCCTTTACGTTAATTAACCAGGATCGTCTAATTGAGCTCAAAGACATACCCACATTTTCATCATATTCCCGAACATCAAAACAAAATACCCTTTTACTTAAACAAGCAAATTTCATCTTAAAATTAAACTTTTATGGTTAGAACAATTTCACTAATGTCCATTTAAAGTAAATCAATTATAAAGTCATTCAATACACACAAAAATGTCAAACAAAATAGTATAATTTACCTGAAGGTTACTGTCCTCGTAGCTTCAAAGTATCGTTTCTTTAGTTAATCACACCATTCAACAGGATTATATTTACAGCTTCTGATTCTCTACGCTTTTAAAGTTTTCTCCATCACCATCCATTCAAAGTCGTTTCTGGGCCTTTCCGGAACTCATCTGTGTTTATCTGACCCTTGTTTCATGGATCCAGACACGTATTTGAACCATTTAATTATTAACACCCCCGAAAAATAGCAAAGAAATTCATGCTTCTGTCACATACATTCGTCGTTGTAAATTTTGCTGATTGGTACAGTGAAACTAAATTTTATTACCTTGTATCTAAGTGCACTGAAGTACATTCATGTTAGCACGTAAATAACAAGCTATTTTGAATCACTAAAATATACTAGCAAACTTTAAATTATTTAATCAAACTAAAATGCACGGTTTAATATCTTCAATCAAGTCGCGTATGTACGAGCTTTTAACGCATCGAATCGTCAAAAGTCTAAGAGGGCTTGTTTATCTTCATCTCGGTATATATAGCAAAAAGCCTGTCTGTCGGTCGAGTCTCTAAAACGGGTAATTCTAAAGAATTCCTCATTCTATGTTCCCAGTCTGTTGCTCGCACGTCGATTTTTACGAATTTTCACTCGCCCCATTCAAATCTCAGAAAATTTCCACACGGCACGCAAGCATGTCCGAGAAAAACTAATTGATTTTGTACAGAAATTGTTGTTCTACCTCTGATATTTGCATCCTATTTTTAACCAATTGTGACCCCGTGACGTTGCTTAAATCCCGCCTTCTACAATATGTGTCTTTGCTTGACGCATTTTCTTTCCTTCTCTACCGTGTTCTTATTGGTGCAACTTGATATTCTTTATTATCGATTATTTTAGTCCACATGGAGTGTGAAATACCCAGCTTTAGCAATTCTCGTAACTATTATGCGACGTTTTCCCCAAGATTCTTTGAAACATTAATTATCTGCAGAATTTACGCCGAATGTGATATTTAAACTACGCAGGTGTTCAAAATAATATTAATTCTCAGAGCTTTATTCCGTGGTATTTTAATCTTGGGTTTTTACAAGTTTCTATAGGTATTATATGTTATTAACGGTTTAATTAACTCCAATTAAAATTGATTTCTATCCTTTTCATTTTTAGCGAATACAACTTAAATATTAATTATTATACGTACACTTTGTTTTACTACCGGTTACTTAAAATAGGGTTAATTAATATAAACTTTGCAAGTAATTTCTCTTTGTTTAGGAATAATTACATTACACGCAGAGCTTTTCAATACTGCTTCTTTTGATATAAAGCGTCTTATAAATAATTTAAATTTCTTATTTTTACTGAAACAACCGAGTTTATTTATGCTTCATGGTTTTAATAACGCGTATTATTTAATGAAATTCCTTATACACGGTGATTAAAATTATTTGATGTGATTATTTAATTTTCTACCCTGGTCTAAATATGAGTAATATATATACATATATGTATCTTAATTGTACCAGTCAAATCGAAAACATTCCAGCAACAATATAAATGATTATTTGGAGATTTCTTATAACTTCTACAATATACGCTATTGTAATAGTACCTGCAATGCCTTGTACTTGTAAATCACACATCCCTAAGGTGTAACGCAGCGGGGAGTCGTTCGTCATCAAACGTGTGCATTCTGACGTAATTACACCAGATAGATTGAGCGACGTTACAGTATAATGGATAAAAATATTTGATAAATTAGTTACGAATTTTGCATAAGTAATTAATCGAAATAAATGGCTTTAATTGAGTTACATTCAGTGGAATTGGCGTGTGGAAAATAGCTATAATTTTATCTGCGGAAATGTACAAACCCGACTCATCAATATTGAATTCTAAATATGAAATTTGCACTTTTTAGCATAATCTTTAAATCTGCGTTTTGTAAAATGTTTAAGACTACACCAGCAAGGTTTTGTAAAGGCGAATCTTTAATTTTTTTTTAATTTTGCGGGAATATAAACTCCAAAGGAAACCCTATTTAATCTATAAAAGCCCTTGTGTGTAGCGATAGTAACTAAATGTTTAGAGTCTTCGTCAAAACACATTTGTTGATACGCATTCAACATATCTAATTTAGTAAATGGATCCCCGCCTTAGAATTTTGTAAACAGTTTCTCAATCTGGGGCAAACGGTATTGATCAATCTCAATATATGGGTTAAGGGCTACTTTAAAATCACTATACAGCGTTACCGCACTTTCCTTCTATATTGTCGAACAACTGGCGTTTTCAAATTACTAAAATGCACTGGTTCTAAAATGCCAGAGTCGGTTAAACGTTCTAACTCGTTTTCCGCTTTTAGCAAAAGGCAAAGGACGCGTCAATATTTTAGGGGCGACATCATCCGACTTTAATCGTAATAAATCCTTTATTGAAACAACTTAAAACAATATTAAAAACTACCGCATAATTGTTTTATGTTTTTTATACGTTTATCAATATGCAAATTGAATGGTTATTTGTGAAATGCACATATCAAATTTTTGTAGAAAATTGCGTTCTAATAGACAAGCCCTACATAATTTTCAATTATATAAATATCATTGTTTTGCTCTTATTTGAATAAAGAACTTGACAAAAAAATAACCTAATAGGACTATTCTATCTCCGTTATATAAGTTAGAAACTTTATTTGTGTTTTAATCCTTACCAGGAATATTTCTATGATAAGACTGATCAGACATTAAGAAAATACTAGAACGTGAGTCTATTGTAAAATCCAAAGCATTATCATGTATAAACACCTACAACATAATACAATTTAGTTAACTGTCTAAGTTAAATGAAGAATAATGCTCGATTTCTAAAAAAATGTTGTGTAAAACGCGGTCCTTGCACATTTGTATGCTTTGACTTTTGAACGACTTATTTGGACTAATTGGAGTTAAATAACACTTGCAAATATAGCAGAAACATTCTTGGAACGAACATTTATCCGGTTAGTGATTACGGCGACCGCAAACGAAGCACTTTGATGAGGTGTATACAGTACATATTTAAAGCAAATTCAAAGATGGCGAACCCATGGAGATGTATGTAGTATACATCTTCATAGGTTCATCAGATTTGAATTTACATTTATTCTTAATATAGTTAAACTCGGAATCTTTTATGATAGTTATTTCCGATTCATAAACTGATGTCAACAAGGCTGACTTTGCGGCTGCGATGTCCACAGCTTTTGTGAACTAAGAAATTATTTTTTTTAAAAACCTATCTTGAACGGATGTCTGATTAGATACAACGACACAATGATCGCGCAGTACTAAATTTAAATCTGCGGCTTCAAAATCACACACTGTCGCAGAATTGCGTATTCCGACACACTACTCCCTTGGCGATTCATTTTCTAATTTTCAAAAAATATAAAATTTGTACCTCGTTGCAAAAACAGATAATATAGGCTTAAAATCATCGGGCAAGAATTTGATTAAATTTAATTTGGCTAGCTCAGCGTCAAATATGCTGTGGATTTTACGAAAACGAAATAAAACAAGGAAATCTCAAAAGAAACATTTATCAGCAATCCTCTATACATTCAAAAACGTCTTTCTTTTACACACATTGTCTAAATAATTTCTTTACACAAACAGATATAAACAACGCTTATAAATACAATATGCCGCATAAGTCTAGAAAGAAACATTATCTTATTACATTTACGTATTACAACAATCTTCAGATAATCCTTGTTAATAATTAGAGAACCCCAAAATATTTTATGTGTAACTCACAAAAATTATCTTTAACATTATCTGGATAATTGATATACCCTTGCACTACCCTGTCTGTCGGTGTAGTTTATCAACTACTCTGAGCAGGAAATTTTGCAAGTGTCAAAACACTTTGAATTCTATCCTCAAAATTTCTGGAATAAATTATCAATTGACAAATATTCTAGCTTAGACTACTTTATAATATACCAATTGAATTTATAGGTTTGAAACAAATTCGTACTGGCAGTTTGGATCGTTAAATTCTTCCTTAGGACTACCCAACATCTTTTATAAAATTATTGTTTCCATTGGAATTAACTGCATTGAAAAATTCTTGGTCTTATATATATATATATATATATATATATATATATATATATTATCACACCTGCTTGCTCAGTCGGTATGTTAAGGGTGTTGTTATTGCGTTGTGCCTCAATATGATTAAAAACAAGAGACGTTCGCATTTTTATAACTTTAATTTCACACAAATTACTAACTGAAACTACTTCGAATATAACCTGAAACTAAAGTTCAAAGTTCATTTTGCACTCTTTTGCAAATTATAATGGTAGTAATATCAAAGTGCATTACGACTCGGCCGTTGACATACTACCCTTCCTGCAAAGTCGTTGTGTAGTGGCTCCGACAGGTTTTCGCCACCTGTCGAGCGTACACCAGGGTCGGAACTAGGACGTACGTTACACTATATATATATATATATATATATATATATATATATATATATTTATTGATATGAAGTTTCTATTATGCCCCACGTTTGTGCGTTTTTCTTTATTGATATGAAATAGTATTTTTGGATTTTATGCCCCTACGATGGGTGCCATTTTTATTGCTATAAAATGCCCTACGATTGGGCGTACCATTTTTATTGATATGAAACAGCCTTTTTATTTGATATGAATTTTTTATTTGATATGATATTTACTTTACTTCCTTTAAGCCCCAATGTTGTACGTTATATTTAATTTGTTTGTTTACCACGACTAGCTCACTGAATACTCGATTTCCTAATAAATCTTATTTTACCCTTTAAAGGGATTTTAATAAGCAGTTCAGAATCACACAATATAATAATTGATAATATGTACAATGTTGTGTAACCTCAAAAATTTTCCCCTGTATAGAATATTTACATTTACCAAATTTATGCTTTCCTGAAAACCAGCAAAAATATCTTTTAATTACTCTCTAGTATCTTCGAACGTTCTAAGATGCTTTTCCCTGTTTTTATATTTTTAAATAACCTTTTGACTCTTACAAATACATAATGTATAACAAATACTAAATTTGAAACAGTCTTTAAATAATAAAATGCTTAAAAATCGCTAACCTACAATTGTCACTGAAGTTTCTTCATAGTGTCTGTGGTCTGCATCCCTTGTTGTATCCGCTTTAGTTATTGGCCCGAATTATCCACCTTTGATCTCTGGCATTTTTTCTTGAATTAACTTTGAGTACCCTTTTGATCTCACTATCAGACGTATTTTTAGATTTTCGTTAAGACTTAGGTCTCGACATGAACATCGACTCAACAAAATGCGTCTCAACAAAAGTGGTATCAACAAAAGCCGTCACAACCAAATGGCATCAGCAAAACCGTCCCAATAAAAGCCGCCTCAATAAAATGCCGTCCCAATAAAAGAAACCCTGTTCTGTTAAATATTAAAAATAAATTTAATTAATTGTTTAACTTACGTCTATTTGTAGATCGGCTTATTTTCGTTGCACAATTTCTCACTTTCAAGTTTTACTTATTCTGAATTTTGTTACAATAATTAATTACCTAACTTTCTACTGCATTTGAGCATAGTTGATCCTTGGTTGAATATGAACTAAATGTTTATTTATCTCCTATTGTATTTGTAAGCACTTCCCACCAATCGTTTCCATTGGCGTGTTTATCGATTAAGGCTTGTACTTTGCCTTATCTCTGGCAGAACTCGGTATTTTCTCAAATTCCCTGGTTTAATTCTTCGACGAAATGCTCCATCAATTACGTAAGCGTTCAGTATATTACAGTATTTTTTAGGATTTCCGATTATTGCTTTTATCCAGTCACATATTTAATGTTTAAAAGTCCAAAACTTATCATATAATTGACCCGCCTGGTGTTTATTTCTTTGTTACAGAATGTTGGTTTTCTGAACAAATGTATTCTTTCTAGTCACGTATTTAGTGCCATATTAAGATGCGTTTGTGTATAAATGCGTTGATAATTTCGACGTAATTATTAAATATTTGGAATGCCAATTTATCTATGTTTCCCGATAGTTTTATTTGCTGCAATTAGTTGCTTCTAAAATTTTATTTTTACTCGTAAATTATACTTAAACATATTATACGACGCACACATTACAATTCTAATTAAATAATATCGGATTATTACTAAAGGAGTTTCTTTCTCATGCATTTAATCAAATATCCTTTATATACAGTGTCCTCGCAATTGACTTTTTGTTGAATAGTCGATTTACTCCTATAATTAATGGAATTATTTGATTTTCTTAAAGTTAAAGTTATTTATATCTATCCTACGACCCCTATGACTTATTCTACTCTTAAACTACCCTCTTATCATAGCTATATATACAGAGGGTGATTCAGAACTTGACCACCAAATTGGTACTGAAGATTCTCCTCAAAAACAATAAAAAACTAAGTAAGAAAATAGTGTCCGAAAATGCACTGTTTCAGTTATACAGGATGTTAAAGTTACAAATGAAAAAACTGATTTTCGTCACTACGTCCAAAATTCTAAAAATATTTCAATGAAACTTTATCAGTAGGTTTTGTGTCAAAAGTGCTTTAATTTTTTGTAAAAATTAATTCAATATGTTAATTCAGTGGCGGTACATAAGGGTAGCAATGCCCTTTTCTCCCTCATTTTTCTACGCCACTGATTCAATCTTCATTTTTCAATTTTTTATCGATTCCTTATTAAGTTTCTTGAAAAAACGCATTACATTTGTATACAAAAAAATCAACGGTTTCAAAGATAATTAAACTTGAATGAAGGAGTGCATGAATTTCTATTCTTATTATTTACTATTAAGATTGGACCCTAAAATTTTAGTAGTTGCGAATATGTAAAATAAGTAATTGCCGTCAATCAAGATGATTGTGCTTTACAACTAAAATTTAATAAAAATGATAGGTATACATCATTTTTAAATAAGTACTACAAAATTTTTTTAATTAAAATTAACAATTTAATCTAATCAACAGAAATTGCTTATGCTACGTTCTTTACAAATTCAAAAACATTATTTATTATAAATTATACATTGGAGATTGTTTAGTAGGCCCTTACATTTTACCTACTAAACTAAATGGACAGATTTACGGTATATTTTTACAAGAAGTGCTACCCGAATTATTAGAAAACGTCCCTCTAAATATAAAAAGAAATATGTGGTTTTAGAATAATGGGACGTCGGTCCATTTCTCACTACTCGCTAAGGAATACCTAAACCAGCAGTTTGGTAATAACTGGATTGGCCGCGGTGGACCAAATTCTTGACCAGCTAGATCACCAGATATGAAATCACTCGTAGACGATAATCCGGTAGCAAGCGTAGAAGAATTAATAGCAAGAATTCAGGCGGCGTCAGAAATTATTTCTATTAAAGTTGGACAATTTTCACGTATGCGCTTCTCAATAAGGCGTAGGTGCAGAATGTGTCAAAATGTAGGAGGAGGACATTTTGAACAACTACTCCATTAAATATTTATAATAAATAATGTTTTTGAATTTGTAGAGATCATACTATCATAAGCAATTTGTGTTGATTAGAATAAATTGTTAATTTTAATTAAAAAAATTTTGTAGTACATACTTATTTAAAAATACATAATGTTTATCAATTTTTTAAATTTTAGTTGTAAACCACAATCACCTCGATTGACTGCAATAAGTTATTTTACATATTTGCAACTAATAATAAATTTTAAGGTCCAATCTTAGTAGCAAATAATTTCAATAGAAATTCATGCACTTCTTCATTCAAGTTTAATTATCTCTGAAACCGTTCATTTTTTTTTTATTAAAATATAATGTTTTTTTAAGAAAACTTAATAAGGAATCGATAAAAAAATTGAAAAATAAATATTGAATCAGTGGCGTAGAAAAATGAGGGAAAAGGGCATTGCTACCTTTAAGTACCGCCACTGAATTAACATATTGAATTAATTTTTACAAAAAATTAAAGCACTTTTGACACAAAACCTACTGATGAAGTTTCATTAAAATATTTTGAGAATTTTGGGCGTAGCGACGAAAATCAGTTTTTTCATTTGTAACCTTAACACCCTGTATATCTGAAACAGTGCATTTCCGGACACTACTTCCTTACTTAGTTTTTCATTGTTTTTTGATGAGAATCTTCAGTACCAATTTGGTGGTCGAGTCCTGAATTACCCTGTATATATATACAGGGTGAGTTTTTAGTGCGGCAACGGTCGATAACTCCGGTATTATAAAAGATACGTAAACCAAATTTGGAGGTATATTAGGCATGCCTAAAGTGCACATTTTAAAAATATTTGGAAGCATACAGGGTGTTTCATAATTCCAGGGCATATTAAACTTATATTTTTTTAAATGGAACACCCTATATATTATTACATTTTTGAAAAGCCCATAAAAAGAGCTTTAATTTGATATCAAATTATATCTGTCTACTTCTTTTAGTTTTTGAGATATTCAACTGTTTTTAGAAAAAATGACCCTGATTAGATACATTGCCACTGCACTAACACACAACTTATGTTAATTTTCAACCTAAATGACATTTTAATTCTAATAGTTATTTTTTTCAAGACCTGCCTGATTTCCTGTTTGAACATTTTCTATAAAATGCATATTGTTGATCTGGCAGAATTCTGTTGATAGCGTTCCTACGTCATCATTGAACAATTTGGTATTGGTGACAATAAATACCATTAGTGCGGGTACTCTACAGTTTTTAGTGAAACCTTAGCCGGTAGTGGGAGTGCGCGAAGTAACACAGTCGTACTCGAACCGCTACAGAAGACAGTTGTATTGCAATGGAATAAAATTTTTGTAATTTTATTGTTCTTTATCCTCGTGACTATCAGCTATAAATCAAACCTCCCAATTTTCTAAACCTTAATCTGATATCACGGGGTCGAGAATTTCTTCTTTTTCTTTTAAGCCCAAGGTAATGTCGGATGGTAAATGGCTTGAGACAAAGAAAACTCTTAAGATATAAACGGCTAGTCGAGTGTTAGCTCTGGGTAGATCATGAGCTTGGGTCATGGGTGAATAATAGACCAAAAATACCTTTAATGAGCGCCACCGTATTTTTTAATACAATAAGCAACAAAATTTAACTGTGGGAATGCGGAAACCTTATCTTAACACCACTAACATAGCCATAAAACTTGAATTTCACTCTTTCGGACACACTTACCAAGACCTCAACCACCAGATGTCATACAGATGTCTCAGCTTTACCTGTGAACAAACAAAAGCACAGCATGGACACCATTTGTGTCCTCAAAAGCATTTGCCAAAAATAGAATAATAGAATTTAGGCATCTAAAATATACTAAGGGAATTCATTTTCATTACACACTCTTTTTACTTAAGGAGGACTTGCACTATTTTCTTTTTTATTAAATGTTGAATAATAAAATGTCTTTCAAAAAAACAAAAGGAATTCTATTTGAATAAATGTCTGATTATATACAGGTGACTGCAATATTTAAGGTTGTATCATTGTCATATTTTTTCATAATAATTCTAGTGAAATTTAACATTTAAAATTAAGATCTATAACTAGATCATTTCTATAAGATATAATTAGATAAACATGTAATTTATTAATTGTTCATAACACATAAGTTTACTTTAATCATAGAAGTACTTCTTTGATAATTACAACAAAGATTGATTATCAAAGAGCAGCGATTGTAAAATGCAAATATTCTAATTTAATTGTAATCTACTAAAAACACGCGAATTTCCTATACCAGTGAAAGTGCTTTTACATGACCTGAAAGTCTTTAAACATAATGTAAAATTAACCAAGACAGCATATGGCGTCTAGATTAGAAAACAGAATCTATAATATTTTTTGTCTGACATAAGTCGTCATTCTAAATTTCTTAAAATACCTTGTTTGAATGCGTGTGCAAACAACTGACAAGCTAGATACTTATTCGTTAATGTTACTAACTTCAAAAAAAGCTACTTTATATTTTTGTTTCTCAAATAATCAACGTTGGATAATTCATAATAATTTACTATAGTTTCAAAGCTATGGAAAGTTACAAACACTCACGTGCATCCAAATGTGCTGCAGGTTCTAGGCCTTGACGTTAGCTGTTGTACATTTCCAGCGTAATATCCGTGTGTTATTAGTCATCGGTAAGTTTGAAATATCGAGATCCCATGTAGAATGAGCGTTTACTTTACTGCGTGTTAAATTAAATAGAACGAAACCATATATCTTTGCTTTAAATTACTGCGACGAAAATTTGTTTTAGTTCATTATCGAAAATTGTTGTTGAAGATATGTCCTCAAGATATTGCAGTAAGATGAAAAAAATTAGTATAATTTATCGTATTAATATATACCAACTGTCTCAAATGATGTCCTGAAGGGGTTCCATATTCTCAGTTAATCTTCTTTCTAACTTTGTTAGAAGCCACGGGTTTCGACCGGGCCATTTTGACTTTATCACGTCTACAAAAGCGACTTGCACTCTCGAACGTTGGGAATAAAGTGCCGACTAACAACTTGACAGCGCTTGGTAACAAACTTCAGAGTATATATATACTAGAATCTATGTGTTATTACAAATATTATACTTTAATTTTTATTGGATGATAATTCACAAATTAAATGCTTTAAAATACAGCTGTTTTATTTTTATTTTATTGAACTAAATGTAACTAGAAAAAAAATACGTTACAGTATGAGAGCTTTTGGAAGCGACACCACACCAAACGTGCGTGTTCTTGGTTGTCCGCTAACCTTTTGTGTGTGACTTTTATTGCCCAGAGCGGCACAGGCTTTAAGGTATTTATACCCTTTATTAAGTAGTTTGTCGTAGTTGCTTTATTTATTACATAACCGCTACACTGACATCGGTATTGCTACAAAAAGCAATTGGTCCTTCCCTATAATTAACATATCAAGATCACATTATCATCCCACAACAAGCGTATTATTGTAGGTTGTTATATCTTTAGTGAAAATTGTTATTGCATAAGTGTAGTTAATTGTTAATCGAATATGTATCAATTGTTTTATAATATTCTCCAATAGTAAGTTATTTTTAGTTGTGTAAATTAAAAACATTCTTAAAATTTGAAGAAAATCAAAAATATCTCACAAAGTAATGTATTTAGGTATAGGGAATGCTTAACAAAAATGAAAGGACACTTAATGCACTATCCATTGTAGCAATAAAATTGGTAGAGTGCCATTTAAAAAAAGTTTTAAAACTTGCATTTTGCGAAACCTGACACACCCTGTATACTGTAAAGAAATTTCAAAAAAGCGATAATTACAAATATACTATGGTATATAGTAAAATTTTCTGCATCTTGAAAATTAACATAAGTTGTGTATTAGTGCAGTGGCAATGTATCTAATCAGGGTCATTTTTTCTAAAAACAGTTGAATATCTCAAAAACTAAAAGGAATAGACAGATACAATTTCATATCAAATTAAAGCTCTTTTTATGGGCTTTTCAAAAATCTAATAATATATAGGGTGTTCCATTTAAAACAATTAAGTTTAATATGCCCTGGAATTATGAAACACCCTGCATGCTTCCAAATATTTTTTAAAATGTGCACTTTAGACATGCCTAACATGCCTCCAAATTTGGTTTACGTATCTTTTATAATACCAGAGTTCTCGACCATTGCCACACTAAAAACTCACCCTGTATATATATATATATATATATATATATATATATATTCCTTCTTTCAAGTACTAGCTCGATTTGAAATGATTATTTGGGCTTTGCATAAAAGTCTAAGTTAATATTTCAGTTTATTAATTGCAATACGTTAGTATTTATCTACTTACCTTGTGTAAAAAAAACCTCCTAATGTATATATATATATATATATATATTGTAGTGGTTTTAAAGGGCTAAATCTACGTATAATCAAAGTAATTTCTAACACCCTATATAAAGGAATGAACCAAAATTTACTTGCGAAATTTATTCCAGTTAGTTCATTTTTAAGTATCAGGTATTAACAAAATTTTACAAATAATGAATAAAATTTAGTGAGGTTTGTAGAGAAAAGAATGTTAGAAGCCAATGCAATTAATTTATTAATTTAATTGAGTTTAATTGAACGGTTATTTACGTATAATATGCATAAAAGCGTGTAAGAAACCAATAATACCAAGGTGAAACGCGTTGCTAACGAACAAAGATATCGGTGGGGTTGAAGTACGTGGTAAATCCAACTCGTAGAAGTGTTATTTAAAACGTTCGTTAAGATTAAACACCTGCAAAATTTTAAATGTCAAGTTCTATTTATTTTGTAGATAACAAACAAGGATTCTAAGGATTGTACAAACAGTCGAATGTTTTCGCATGAAACGCTAATGAGCGGTTATTTAAAGCACGTAAGTTTGGGGTCCACGTGGGTTAGATAGCAGATGGTCTGGAATATCGATTTTTACCACTCAAGCAAGGTGAGAAAGAGACGTAAAATATGCATAAGCAAGGGACAACGTTAGTATAGGCGGGATTTGTGAAACGTCAATGCACTGTCTATTGGTCGATATCGTTAGTCGCACATCAGACCAGATATGGGAATATTGAATATTAATTTTCAGAAAAGATCGTAACGGTGCACTGAAATTCGCGGACTTAGAAATCGTTCGAGCAAAATTTTAAGAACGTGTTGTTGTAGATGAAGGATGTCGGATGAAATGCGGCCAGGAGGTGGCAGCCTAAATTGTGGAAATACTTTTCGAAAACATAATGAAAGCCCTTAATTTTTCGATCGTTCAGACGACGTATGAAAGCTACCACGAGTTTGTAAGTATAATAAAATTATTCTAAATTATATTGCACGGTGTTAGCCTCATAATTTGTACGCGACTTGTGCCGAGTTTAGAATTGATTGAGCAATCACTTATATTTTTTTAACAAACTTGTGTAGTGACGTTAAGTAACATGGATCAAATTAAATAATTATGAAAGAAGTACAATTAATTTGGATTTGGAAATTGGATACACCGAGGAGGCAGTGCAAGCAGCTCACCGTAAATGCGGTTCTTCTACTAATAGCTAGAAGCGGCCTGCAGAGCAGAGAGAAGCAAATACACGGAATCGTCAACGGAGCATAGATCTTCTAGAAATTCCAGGTAACGCTTTGAAATTGTGTTGTTATAAACTATGAATATTGGGTGACGTATGAGAGTGATTTTGAAGGCAGTGTGCATTATTTTGCGTATTGATCATAATACGTATAACTAACTTTATTATGGTATTTAAATAGAAATCTGAAGATGTATATAAAGCTTATTAACGTTCCATTAGGAAGTTAAATTTGTAAAGAGTACATGGATTGTTGTTTTTTTGTTTATTGTAAGAGTATGCGAAGTATTAGGGCATACATTATTCATAATTAACTGGGTTATCATGAGCTCACCATACTCCAGAGTTTCCGTAGATTTAAAATAAATTGAAAGAAAGCATGAGAAATAAGATATTATTCAGGACCCATTTACTCCTGGTATATTCTATGTGTTTGATAACTTAAATTAAAAATACAGGACATTAAAAAAATAGAATTTATGGAGGTGTAACTTGATCACTAAAATGTGGATAATATTGAATTTTATTTGTAAATAGTGATAAATAAAAGATTGTATGTTTGTTGTATTTTGTGGTTTTATTGGGAGTGTGCGTGAACGATAGAGAATATGAGAGTGAATCTAGGTATCCAAGAGGAGGTCCAACTGAGCTAGCCGGAAGCAGTTGAAGAAAGCAATTCAACTGAGGAAGAGAGGAAAACGGGTCAGAAATATTTTTTTTTTAATTTTTATTTTTGGAGAAATTTTCGAGTTTTGAAAATTTAATAAAATTTTCGAATATATTTTTGTTGGTGAGGCATTTACCCGAGTTCCACTGCAATATATATATATATATATATATATATATATATTTATACAGGGTGAGTTTTTAGTGTGGCAACGGTCGATAACTCCTTTATTAGAAAAGCTATGTAAACCAAATTTGGAGGCATATTAGGCATGCCTAAAGTGCACATTCTAAAAATATTAAACTTATATTTTTTTAAATGGAACACCCTATATATTATATTACATTTTTGGAAAGCCCATAAAAAGAACTTTAATTTGATATTAAATTGTATCTGTCTTTTCCTTTTAGTTTTTGAGATATTCAACTGTTTTTGGAAAAAATGACCCTGATTAGATACATTGCCACTGCACTAATACACAACTTAGGTTAATTTTAAAGATGCAGAAAATTTTACTATATACCATAGTATATTTGTAAATATCACTTTTTTGAAATTTCTTCACAGTATACAGGGTGTGTCAGGTTTCGCAAAATGCAATTTTTAAAACTTTTTTTAAATGGTACCCTACCAATTTTATTGTTGCAATAGATAGTTCATTAAGTGTTCTTTCATTTTTGTTAAGCATTCCCTATACCTAAATCCATTACTTTCTAAGATATTTTTAATTTTCTTCAAATTTTAAGAATGTTTTTAATTTACACAACTAAAAATAACTTACTATTGGAGAATATTATAAAACAATTAATGCATATTGATTAACAATTAACTACACTTATGCAATAACAATTTTCACTAAAGATATAACAACCTACAATAATACGCTATCAACAGAATTCTACCAGATCAACAATATGCATTTTATACAAAATGTTCAAGCAGGAAATCAGGCAGGCTCTGAAAAAAATAACAATTACAATTAAAATGTCATTTAAGTTTATTAATTGTAGTGTGTTGTCATTTATCACATTATCAGTTCTGTTTTAAATGTTATCTTTGAAGAAGTTTTCAAAATGAATTTTACCGTGAAAGAACAAATAGATATGATTTGGGTGTTGGGAGAAAGTTTAAGAAATTGCCTACTTGCATCTAGAATATACCAAGAGGGAAATCCTGTTAAATGAAAACAGACTACACTTAATAAACCTAAATGACATTTTAATTGTAATTGTTATTTTTTCAAAGCCTGCCTGATTTCTTGCTTGAACATTTTCTATAAAATGCACATTGTTGATCTGGCAGAATTCTGTTGTAGGTTGTAATATCTTTAGTGAAAATTGTAATTGGATAAGTGTAGTTAATTGTTAAACAAAATGTATTAATTGTTTTATAATATTCTCCAATAGTAAGTTATTTTTAGTTATGTAAATTAAAAATATTCTTAAAATTTGAAGAAAATCAAAAATATCTCAGAAAGCAATGGATTTAGGTATAGGGACTACTTAACAAAAATGAAAGGACACTTAGTGAACTATCCATTGTAGCGATAAAATTGCTAGGGTACCATTTAAAAAAAGTTATAAAAAATTGCATTTTGCGAAACCTGACACACCCTGTATACTGTGAAGAAATTTCAAAAGAGTGATATTTACAAATATACTATGGTATATAGTAAAATTTTCTGCATCTTGAAAATTAACATAAGTTGTGTATTAGTGCAGTGGCAATGTATCTAATCAGGATCATTTTTTCTAAAAACAGTTGAATATCTCAAAAACTAAAAGGCATAAATAGATACAATTTAATATCAAATTAAAGCTCTTTTTATGGGCTTTCCAAAAAGGTAATAATATATAGGGTGTTCCATTTAAAAAAATTTTATTGCGGAGAACAGGAGTGCTAGCGGAGATATCAGATGGTAGAGGTCTGTGGATCCGGCAATTAGCGTAGCAGATGGACGCAACAGCGAGAGGTTTTTGGTAGCCACCTCCGACGGTAATGAAAAGTGAAGTGTCTCCAAGTAATAAATTTGAAATTTCTGTTTTATATAAACATTTGTGGATATTTTGTGTTTGTGTGGTTAACGTATTGGTGGCATATTTATTGTTTTAAAAACTTGTTTAAAAGGATACATGTACAGGACAATTTAATAATTTTGAGTATTGAAAAAGGGTTTATTTAGAATATATTAAAAATTTATTCAGGCTATAAATTGTGTTGTAAAGGGTAAACGGGTCTGTAAATTTGTTTTTCATTAATGCAAGGCTTAAAAAGCATATACAAACAAAACTGGGTTATAATGAGCTCACAATACACCAGTATGAAGTCAATTTAAGGTTACATGTAGGGCCCATCTACTCATATCCACTTGAAATTGTTTAAAATCATTTAAAAATCAAGGAATTTAGAGCATTTTACAAATTGAGCTGGTAATAAGTGTAACAAGCTGTTTGTACACATGTGTAAATATATTTGATCTGTTAATATGTGTAAGTCAAAGGTTGTATGATTGTCGTATTAATTTGATAATTTGATTTGATGGTGTGTTAGTGTGAAAGAGGTATGTATGTAAAACTAGGTATTCAAGAAGAGGCCGACTGCTGAGCTAGCCAGGGAAGCAAAGAAATTCGAAGGCGTCCTAAAAAGACAGGGTAAGAAATTTTTCTTTGAATTTTTTTGTATTTTTCATATGTTAGCCCAGGTGGGGCACGAATTTTACTGAGGTTCCACGACAATTTTATGACGCCCAATTCGTGGGGTTTGAATGATTCTTAGGAAAAGCCTCGGCGTCCCAGAGAACATGGCAATTTTATGACGCCCAATTCGTGGGATTTGAATGAATGGATTAGGAAGGGCTCCATTCGAAAACCTTAGTTCCCGACTTCCATGGCACTTTTATGGCGACCTGAACGGGAGGCTCGAGTTCCAAATAAGATTTGAACATTTTATTCCAGGAAACTGTGAGGAAACTCACATGGAGTATCAAGAAAGAGTCAGATTTAAATAAAGAGAAGATTTAATAGATAAAAATATAGCGATAGGTGAATAGTATAGTTGAATTTAAATAGATGGAGATAGAGATAAGTGTATATAGAAAAGTAGAATTAGGAATAGAATAAATAAGGGAAGATAGTGAGATGTAGATATAGAGTTAGGTGTGTATAGTTAGTATAATAAATAGATAGTGATAGTAATAGATAATGTTAAAAATAAACAAAGGGACATAAATAGAAGAAACTTACGTAAAAGTGAAGATAGGTAAAAAAATACAGAAGTGAAGTACTTCAAAACTCAATAGTTCGACAAAAAGTAAAGGGAAATAAATAAAAATAAGAGGGGGAAGAGTTAGAAATGGATAAAAATAGTTAGTTAACAAGTAGTGATAGGTGTGAATAGTTAGTTATAAATAGGGATAGGTGTAGATAGATAGAAATAATTAGAGATAGATAAAGATAGGTAGAAATAGGTAGATAAGGAGTGATAGGTTAGATAGATAGGTATAGGCAGTGTTAGGTGAGTAGATAGGTGTTTTTAGAAATATTATGTAAGGTTAGGTAGTAGGAATTAGGTTATATTTAAATTCAAGAAAACGGAGGTGAATTTTCTTTGAATTGAAACAGGGGGATTGTGTTGTGGATTTAAAGGGGTAAATAGGTGTATACAATAAAATTTTAGCAACCGCGTATATAGAAACGAGCAATTTATTTACGCGCCAAATTAATTTAACTCATATAGTGAAAACGGCCGAGTATTAAGGTAACCTTATATTTAATAATTGGTGTGTTAGAATTATATAAAGGAAGAAAGCTTTAAAGTGCATAGAAACTCAAGGATATGCATAATTAATCATAATTTCTTTTAATCAAACGCACGAAAGCAAAACGGGAGCGTGCTTGCATAAGAAAATCAATAATTTCTAAGGCAAATGTATTTGTTTTAAAAGCCAACGTGCATTTACACAGATACTACGAAGCAGAAAATCAAGAAATTGTTATTTTTAAATGGTCGATAATTACAAGAAACACCTGTTTGTTAAATGTTACGTTCAGAGAATTTGAGGCGAACGTTAATATAGACTTCATAGAAATTGTTTCTAACGGTCAATGTGTCTAAGCTGCTGTAGTAGCAAATATCTTAAGGAGGGAGTGGAATGAATAATCGGTAATATACAACAGATAGAGACAAATATAAAGCAAGCGTTGAATTGAAGGTCACGTAAGATGTACATGTGGAGTTGATAAAGGACGTCGACAATATCGATTTTCTGTAACTCAAGTGGGGTTTGAAAGGAGACGACGAACATGCATAGAACAAAGATGAATAGCGGTTAGGTGGAGCTTTGTGACAACAGAAAATCTTGTACAGTTTTTGAAAAGAACGCACACGGAAAGGTAGAAAATGAATTTTATATAAACAGCACGTAGGACGTGAGGAATTTTGCAGAGTTTAGTGTCGGTTACGTTCAAAATTTTAAAAAGCCGCTTTGAAGAATAAGCTTTTCAAATGAAACGGGTCCAATATTGGATTTGGATAATAATATAAATACCCGAGCGAAGATATTAAAGCTCTCTTCTCTTCTCCATTACTTCCATCAAGTTCTGAATACGGATTCAGACCAACATAATAGAAAAGCTTTTGGTTAGTATTTTGTGTGTGTTAAATTTAATATCTCATTTGAAAGTATAAAACTGTAGTAGCGGACCTCAAGTTCTTAATGTAAGTGCACGAGTTACTGCATATTTAAGTCCGGTTATTACGACAAAATTATTAAATGGATGCATGATATTTGGGATAAGCAGAACTGGAAATCAATTTTGTATGCGTGAAATATCTAGTATGGAATGGTACTGTGAGACGAAGCGTATATCTTGCGGAGAACAGGAGTGGTAGCGGAGATATCAGATGGTAGAGGTGTGTGGATCCGGCAATCAGCGTAGTAGATGCAGGCAACGACGAGGGGTTTCTGGTAGCCACCTCTGACGGTAATGAAGAGTGAAGATGTCTCGAGATAATTAATTTGAAATTTCTGTTTTATATAAACATTTGTGGATATTTTGTGCTTGTGTGGTTGACGTATTGGTGGCATGTTTATTGTTTTAAGAACTTGTTTAAAAGGATACATGTACAGGACAATTTAATAATTTTGAGTATTGAAAAAGGGTTTATTTAGGTTATATTAAAAATTTATTTAGGCTATAAATTGTGTTGTAAAGGGTAAACGGGTGTGTAAATTTGTTTTTCATTAATGCAAGGCTTAAAAAGCATATACAAACAAAACTGGGTTATAATGAGCTCACAATACACCAGTATGAAGTCAATTTAGGGTTTTATGTAGGGCCCATCTACTCATATCCACTTGAAATTGTTTAAAATCATTTAAAAATCAAGGACTTTAGAGCATTTTATAAATTGAGCTGGTAATAAGTGTACCAAGCTGTTTGTACACATGTGTAAATATATTTTATCTGTTAATATGTGTAAATCAAAGGTTGTATGATTGTCGTATTAATTTGATAATTTGATTTGATGGCGTGTGAGTGTGAAAGAGGTATGTATGTAAAATTAGGTATTCAAGAAGAGGCCGACTGCTGAGCTAGCCAAGGAAACAAAGAAATTAGAAGGCGCCCTAAAAAGACAGGGTAAGAAATTTTTCTTTGAATTTTTTGCATTTTTCATATGTCAGCTTAAGTGAGGCACGAATTTTACTAAGGTTCCACGACAATTTTATAATGCCCAATTCGTGGGGCTCGAATGATTTTTAAGAGGAGGCTCGCGCGTCCCAGAAGACATGGCAATTTTATGACGCCCAATTCGTGGGACTCGAATGAATGATTTAGGAAGGGCTCGATTCGAAAACCTTAATTCCCGACTTCCACGGCAATATATATATATATATATATATATATATATATATATATTGTTGTGGTTTTAGAGGGTAAATAGGTGTGGACAATAAAAATTTAGCAACGGTGTATATAGAAACAGAAGCGAATTATTTACGCGCCAAATTAGTTAATTTATATAGTGAAAACGGACGTGTATTAAGGTATTTTTCTATTTAAATGGGGATGTTAAAATTGCATAAGGGAAGGAGCCTTTGAATACATAAAAGCTCAAGGATACGCATAAGAAATTATGATAATTTAATCAAACTCATGGAAGCAAAAAGGGGGCTTGCATGCATAAAAAATTCAATAATTTCAAACGCAAATGTTCTATTTTAAAAAATGTTCGTTTATACAAATACTAAGAAGGCAAGAAACCCAGAATTGTTATTTTTATACGGTCGGTTGTTTCAAGAAACACCTGTTGTTAAATGGCACGTTCAAGGAACTTAAATAAACGTTAAGATAGAATTTCTATAAAGTTTGTTGCAACGGTCGATTTGACCAACTGCTTTAAATATCAAATGCCTTGAGGAGTGAGTGCAATAAACGATCGATTATATAAAGCAAACAGAAAAACGTATAAATAAAGCGTTGAATAGAAATCACGCAAGATATACACGGGTAAAAGTGAAGGATGACTACGATATCGATTTTTTGTAACTTAAGAGGGGTTTTAAAGGAGACAACAAATATGCGTAAAACGGAAATGGATAGCTGATAAGTGGAGCGCTGTGACGAAGATAACTTCTATCATTGGTCGATGGCCAACAGTTTTCAAAAAGAGCGCGTTCGTTACGGTGGTAAACAAAATTCTATGTATCAGCACGACGAAAGTGGGTTTTTTAAGAAGTCAGTGTTCGATACGTTAAAAATTTTAGGAAGCAGATTTGGAAATAAGCTTTTCAAGCGAAACAGATTCCACTGGGGGGTTTGAAAACGATATAAATACACGAACAAAGATATTAAGGCTCTCTTACTTTCTTTCGATTTAGATCTGAAAACGTGTTTAGATCTACAACATAACAGTAGTAAATGCTCTTACTGTTGTCAATTATTGTGTGTCCAGTAAAGTTGCATTAACATCCTGTTTAAAAATGACGAAAGCTGTAGTAGCGTACCGCATGCTATAAAAGTGATATTGCACGAGTTGGTGCTTGTTTAGATAAAGGGTGCCGTTACTACGACAAAGCTATTAAATGAAGGGATGATATTTGGGGTACGCGAAGCTGAAAACGTAATTTGTATGCATGAAATATTTGGTATGGAGTGTTACTTTTGAGACGAAGCTAATATCTGGGGAGAAGAACAGTCGTGGTAGTGGAGGTTTGGATGGTGGGGATCTGTGGATCCAGGCATTAGCGTAGTAGATGGACACAACAACGAGGATTTCTGGTAACCATCTTCAGCGGTGACGAGGAACGAAGGTGACTCTAGGTAACGAACTTTAAATTTCTGTTTTTGTATAAACATTTGTGTTGATATTTTTGGTGTTTGTGTGTTTGACTTATTGGTGGCGTATTTTGTACCATAAAACTTGTTTAAAAAAGGTACATGTGCAAGACTATTAATTTTGATTATTAAAAAAGGCAGCCTTTAAAAACTATTATGTAGTTTTCGCCTCACGTTGTTGCGTCATTAAAATTTGATATGATAACGCCGTACTCGGTGTAATAAACGTTCTACTGATCGCCACCGCTCTGTGTTTCTCACTATATTGTTTAATCTTTTATTACTATTATGTCACGGCTAGCCCTTTTTAATCTACACAGAGTGCACAACGTTACGATGATCAATTTTCTTTTTCACCGCGTTATGATTACCTGTTTAAATTGATAAACGAAGTCAATCAACATTCATATAATGAAAGGAAATAATATTTACAATTTTTGAAATGCTTTAAATACACCCTCCAATCAATTAGTATCATATTTGTTATTTAGCCCAAAATTTATATTCTTTTAGTTTAAAATAAAGTCGCTAAAAACTACGTCTTTACAAAAAAATCTGGAACGTTCGAAACCTCTTTATGATTTATTACGTAAGTTTAAACGTATGCAATGTTTCTTGTTGACTTCTTTACAAGTTTTCGATAAATTGAATAAATTCAGTATTAAAATTTAAATTGAAAATGATCTTAAAATTGAGTAGATCTGACCTGTGATCTCCTGATATGTTATTTTGTGTTGTCGATCAACACTTCCTTGTTGTCTTCAATTGTATACCAATGTTCTGCTTAGTTGAACCAATATTTGAGTACAGTTACCGCTTGTTTTTCTAAATCACCTCGTGTTTCTTTATTTTATATTTCTCTGCATATGCTTTGAATCTCTTCCCTTAAATACTTTCGACGCAGATTAGAATTCTACCAGAATTGTACCAGAAGTCAATTAGAATTTGATTAGAAGTCAATTAGAATCCAATTAGAATTTTACCAAAATCCGATTAAAAACCCTATATGATTATAAATATTTTATTTAAATTAATTACCCAATTTCTACTCACGTTTTCTGAGAAAAACGGCAAATATTTTTCATATATTCTTAACATAATTTTTTTATGTAGCACTATTTTCACTATAACATAAATTTGATATATTCTAAACTTTATTTATTTGACGCGTAGATTTCTGGTTAAAAGTGTCGTGGCTTCGACGTGCATCAAGTGTAGACTGACTTGTCTTATCATCGGTGGGTGTTAAATAGCCTTTTCCCACTACCTCTGGGTTGGGTTTCCAAGCAGTTTTACAGACTGTTTCAACAACCAGCTTTTGTTTTTAATATTCCCTGTATTTTTAAGCTGTTTCTGACGAAATTATTTCGGATTTTAAGATCATGCATGGTGTTTATTTGCAATTTTTGATACCTTATTATTTGTTATCGTGGCCAGACTTTCAACTTACGTCTGTTATTCCGTATAGATAATGCTTTTAGATAATTGTACAAAAATAAATGATGTAACTCTAGTGCTGTTTTTGTTTATGTATTTAATTATTTGAAAGTGCGTTTTCTTATCAAAGCGCTCACGGTTCTAGCGTAATTGCATGAAGATTTGTTAGGTTTTGTCTTATCTTCTGCGTATTTTATTTTATAATCTTGTAAAACACTTCTCAACGTCGTTTAAATTACACGTACGATTATTTCTTTGCTGAATACGCGTTCTATTGTTGAAAGATATGGTCACTTGCATTGTTTAAAGTTAATTACGGTCTATATACAGGGTGTTAAATGATTGCTATTTACATAATGTACGAATTACTTATTTTTCTGCTAAATAGATGCAGTTTTCTGATTCCTACCGCTATTTACAGTTACTATACGACCCTTACTACTCAATACACCCTTAAACAGCCCCTTATCACAGCATTATATATATAAATATATGTGTAGATATGTTTATATGTATATATATTGCTGTGATTCCTCTCATATCTCTAGGTACTGGCCCTTTAAAAAAAAACATTCGAGCCCCACAGTTTGGGCGTCAAGAATGCTGTGAAACCTTTTAAATCACCTGGTCCGTTGGTTCCTTCTGTTAATCGCCTCGGCTGCTCTTCTAGATAACTTCCATTCTCAATCATAAAAATTAAACAACACATTCCTACCACAAACATCAACGTTAACTCTATTTACATCAATATTCAGAATACATTAAATTTTCAAATTAAATTTGAACATAAAATTCAGTTTTAAAAAGAATTTCCGGATTAATTTTATTATCATTTTACTGTGCATCCAAAATTAAAGTCCTTGTTGGATGCCTACTAATTAATATAACAAGATAAGCAGACCGGAGTCTGAGTATAAAGGAGCATCTACCACCCTTTACGTTAATTAACCAGGTTTGTCTAATTGAGCTCAAAGACCTACCCAAAGTTTCATCCTATTCCCGAACATCAAAACAAAATACCCCTTTTACTTAAACAAGCAAATTTCATCTTAAAATTAAATTTTATGGTTAGAAAAATTCCACTAATGTCCATTTAAAGTAAATCAATTATAAAGTCATTCAATACACACAAAAATGTCAAACAAAATAGTACAATTTACCTGAAGGTTATTGTCCTCGTAGATTCAGTGTAATCGTCCCTTTTGTAAATCACACCATTCCAACCGGATTCTATTTACAGCTTCAAGTTGTCAACGCTTTAAAAATGTTCTCCATCACCATTAATTTAAAGTTGTTTCTAGGCTTTTCCGGAACTCATCTGTGTATATCTGCCTCTGGTTCAGTGGATGCAGACACATTTACGAACCATTTAGTCATTAACACCCCGCAAAATAGCAAAGAAATTCATACTTCCTTTTACCAATATTACCAATATACGCCAAAACTGCCTACTTTTGGGTATACATTTGTCGTTGTAAATTTTACTAATTGGTACCGTGATAATAAACTTTTATTACCTTGTATCTAAGTGCACTGAAGTACATTCATGTTAGCACGTAAAATAACCAACTATTTTGAGTCACTAAAATATACTAGCACACTTTAAATTATTTAATCAAACTAAAATGCACTGTTTAATATCAAGTCGCGGATGCACGAGCTTTTAACGCATCGAATCGTCGAAAGTCTAAGAGTCTAAGAGCGAGAAACACATATTCCCGCCTGTATATATAGCGAATAGCCGACACGTCGCTTTGTTCCCTAAAACGGGTAATTCCAACGAATTCCTCATTCTACGTTCCCAGTCTGTAGCCTGCACGTCGATTTTTATGAATTTAGTACTCACCCCATTGAGATCTCAGAAAATTTCAACACGGCCCGCAAAGTTGTCCGAGAAAAACTAATTACTTTTATACAGAAATTGTTGTTCTACCTCTGATATATGCATCCTATTTTTAACCAATCGCAACCCCTTGACGTTGCTTAAATCCCGCCCTTTACAATATGTGTCTTTGCTTGACGCATTTTCTCTTTCCTTTTCTAACCTGTTCGTATTGGTGCAAATTTATATTCTTTATTATCGATTATATTTTAGTCCACGCGGACTGTTATCTGGGTTTAATAAACCCGTATCGCACATTCTCGTGAATACTAAGTCCCGGTTTCTCCAAGATTCTTTGAAACATTAATTATTTGCCAAATTTACGCAGAATGAGCTTTTTAAAAATACGCAGGTGTTCTGTATTTCCTGCTAAAGCATCTGATCGTTTCCAATATCCTTAGAATCAACATGTTTATCCAAACAAATTAACTTGAAATTGCCTTTTAAAACACGCAGGGGTGTTCAAACGTAACATTTTAAATAACCTTCCTACGATTTGACTATTATTGGGTTTTACAAGTTTTATGCTTATTATTAATAATGGTTCAATTAACTCCAACTAAATATTAATTATTATCTGTACGTTTTAATACCGGTTACTTAAAATAGGGTTAATTAATATAAACTTTGCACGTAATTTCCATTTGTTTAGGAATAATTAAATTATCCACTGCGCTTTTCAATACTGCTTCTTTTGATGTAAAGCGTCTTATAGATAATTTAAATTTCTTATTTTTACTGAAACGACCGAGTTTATTTATGCTTCAAGGTTTTAATAAAGCGTATTATTTAATGAAATTTCCTTATACACGGTGATTAAAATTATTTGATGTAATCCATTAATTTTCTACCCTGGTCTAAATATGAGTATTTTCCCCCTATTTGAATACAAATAATCCCACTTATTTGAATTCAAATATAAAACATTTAGACAAAAAAATTACAAAAAACTGCCTATCTCTCTACCCTTATCTATCTAACTTACCTACTTTGTCTCCAATCGAAAAAAATTATTTACCTACCCTATATCCCTATCTTATTCCTAACTCTCACCTAATTCTATAAACTGAAATTATCCCTAACTTCATCCTACTTATCCATCTAATCCTATATACATCCTATATACCTATCCTATTCCTAACTTTTAACTAATCTTCACTATACTTTACTTCCCCCTACCTAATCCTATATGCCTATCCTACTCTTACTCTATTCCTAACTCTCCACTAATCTTCTATGAAATATCTATACTTAACCTATCTTATTTTCTTCCTACATTTACTCTTTATCCTCATCCTAAACCTATTCCTAATTATCTCCCATATGTGTCCTATATCTAGCTTTATTTTCTATAACCACTTACTTCTACTCTTTTATATACACCTATGCTATCCCTATCCTATTTAAATCTAACTCTCTTCTTGACCCTCCAAGTCTTTCTTCTCACCATCCTAATACTCTTCATCCCTATTTCTCCCCCTTCTATATCTATACTTATCATCCCTATTATCTCACATACAATAAACTTATCATCCCTATTATCCTGACTCTTACATATTGCTTCTTCTTCATGCCCTACACTTGTCTGTTTCTCATTTATTATTGTTTCCCTTTCTGCCGACAAACCAAACGATACTACTTTAAAATTATCAATTTTTCCCTCTATGGAAAATCCTATGTACCTTCTAGAATTTTTGTGTAATGGAATCCGCCAGAATGAATTCCTTAAATCTACTTTATTAAAAACAAACTTGCCACTTAACCTCGTCAAAAATAATTCTGCCTTCACCTGCTCCCGATATGCTGCTTCTACCCCCACTAATTCTGCATGTTTTTGTAATAAAGCTTGAACCTCTACTCTCCTATCCTCTGGACATATTATTGTGTTGATCTGTTTTACTTCATCATCCTCTACCTCTACTACATTAATACTAAACCCCGTGTCATCCTCTGTGACTTCATAACTGCCTTTCCATGGCACTACCCTATCCTTAATTCTTATTACCTTCCTTTCCATATCTATCAAAACCCCTAACTTCATCATACAGTCAACACCTAAAATGCTCTGAAACTTCAGTCCAGGTACAATTACAAACTCCTGTTCACAGCTTAAACCTCCTATATCTATCCTAAGCACCACAACACTATTTACTACAGCAAACTTCTTTTTATTTGGAGCTACTAAATGGCTACGTTTTATAGGCATAATTCTATCACAAACCTTATCCCTAATTTTGCTGACGAATTCCTCCGATATTAAACTCGCCTCTGCCCCTGTATCAAGTAATACTTCTACATTATTCTCAAAATTTCTAAATTAATAATTGGCAAACATAATTTTTCCTCAGTTTCTGGCTCTACTTCCTCCTCAATTTTGAAAAATTCACGTGGATGTTCGTATACATTTACACAGAAATCTAGTGGTCTGTCGCGTTCTAAAAATCCTGTCTCATCCTGTTTTCCGTGCTTGGTCCTGGTTGTCCTTCTACAACCTGTGCGTACGTCCTCCTCGTGTTAATATCCGTGTCCCTATCTCTATTCGGCGTGCTGGTCACAGTCCTGTTTACTTCCGGTAAACTGTTCTGTCTCGTGTAACTAGGTCTTGGCGTCGGTCCCCTAGTCGCACTATTGCTCCTGTATTCCTGTCCTCGTCGTTCCCAATTCGGTCGAAAATTTCTGTTGTAGTCAGGCCGTCTCGGATAATTCGGTGTCCTGTTGTCAAACCTAACTGTGTTAACGTTTCGTTCTCGTATCTCTCTTGTCCGTCCAACACATACATCGTCATATCTCTGTAAATACTCTAAAATGTCTCCCGTTCTGTGATGTTTTGTAAGGCCACGTGTTGTCTAATTTCCAGTTCAAAATGTCGTGATAGGTACTTGATTACCTGTCTGTCCGTCAATGGTGGATTCAGTTGTTTGGCCACACTGTACTTGCGGATGGCATATTGCTCCTAGAACCTGCAAACTCTCCCTTAAATTTTCCTGTAATCAAGTCGTCCCTAATCTGATCCTGTTTGTGATCACTCCAGTAATGTTGTAAAATTTGTCTTCAAAGTCCTGATACGTGTCTATGTCCTGTCCTACTAAATTGTACCATGCTTCCGCGTTGTCCTTTAATAAAGCCTTTATCGTATTTAGTTTGGTCTGTTCGTCAAATAAATTTCCCACTAGATTTCTTACACTATTTATAAAAATTTGTGGATTTACCCTGTTATCGCCATAAAACTTCATGTGTTGGTCCAATGATACTCCACCTGTATAAAATCTGGGACCATCCCCCGTTAAATTTGACATGTTGTATTTAATACTACTAACTTCACGTTCTACCCTGCCTAACTGATCCCTACATGAGTCGGTTACTTCAGTCATTTTTACGTTTATTTCTTCTTCACAGAAAATGCGTACTTCGGACCTTAAATGTCCCATTTCCTGTCGAAGACCTGTAATATCACGTTCATTTTTTCAACCCTATTTTCAACTTCCCCCATCTTTACGGTAAGACTATTTTTAAATTCTGAAACTTCTTGATTCGTCTTATCTATTTTCTGACTAATTTGTTCAAACTTACGATTCGATTCCTCACTCATTTCTCTAATCTCTTCTAACTTCTTGCTCGATTCTTCCCTAGCTCTATTAGATTCATCGCTTAGCTGTTCTAATTTTCTATTGGACTCCTCCATCGCTCTATTCGATTCTTCCCTAGCTCTATTAGATTCTTCACTCATCCTCTCTAACATTCTCAATATCATCTCGTTTCCTTGATCCCCTGATTCCGTCCTCGACTGATCTCTACTGCCTCCAGCTTCTTCCATTTTCGAATTTTTCCCACACAATGCACTATCGTCACTTCCAATTTCCACTCCTTGACTCCTTAACCACTCCTTTCTCTGCATACGTTCTAATCACTCTCACACACTCTAAAATACTTTTAAATTTATCCACAAACAGAAACTCTCTCTCAGATCGCCAGTTTCCTGGAATAAAATAACAAAAATTTTATTTGGAACTCGAGCCTCACTTTTGGGTCGCCAAGAATGCTGTGATTCCTCTCATATCTCTAGGTACTGGCCCTTTAAAAAAAAAACATTCGAGCCCCACAGTTTGGGCGTCAAGAATGCTGTGAAACCTTTTAAATCACCTGGTCCGTTGGTTCCTTCTGTTAATCGCCTCGGCTGCTCTTCTAGATAACTTCCATTCTCAATCATAAAAATTAAACAACACATTCCTACCACAAACATCAACGTTAACTCTATTTACATCAATATTCAGAATACATTAAATTTTCAAATTAAATTTGAACATAAAATTCAGTTTTAAAAAGAATTTCCGGATTAATTTTATTATCATTTTACTGTGCATCCAAAATTAAAGTCCTTGTTGGATGCCTACTAATTAATATAACAAGATAAGCAGACCGAGTCTGAGTATAAAGGAGCATCTACTACCCTTTACGTTAATTAACCAGGTTTGTCTAATTGAGCTCAAAGACCTACCCAAAGTTTCATCCTATTCCCGAACATCAAAACAAAATACCCCTTTTACTTAAACAAGCAAATTTCATCTTAAAATTAAATTTTTATGGTTAGAAAAATTCCACTAATGTCCATTTAAAGTAAATCAATTATAAAGTCATTCAATACACACAAAAATGTCAAACAAAATAGTACAATTTACCTGAAGGTTATTGTCCTCGTAGATTCAGTGTAATCGTCCCTTTTGTAAATCACACCATTCCAACCGGATTCTATTTACAGCTTCAAGTTGTCAACGCTTTAAAAATGTTCTCCATCACCATTAATTTAAAGTTGTTTCTAGGCTTTTCCGGAACTCATCTGTGTATATCTGCCTCTGTTTCAGTGGATGCAGACACATTTACGAACCATTTAGTCATTAACACCCCGCAAAATAGCAAAGAAATTCATACTTCCTTTTACCAATATTACCAATATACGCCAAAACTGCCTACTTTTGGGTATACATTTGTCGTTGTAAATTTTACTAATTGGTACCGTGATAATAAACTTTTATTACCTTGTATCTAAGTGCACTGAAGTACATTCATGTTAGCACGTAAAATAATCAACTATTTTGAGTCACTAAAATATACTAGCACACTTTAAATTATTTAATCAAACTAAAATGCACTGTTTAATATCAAGTCGCGGATGCACGAGCTTTTAACGCATCGAATCGTCGAAAGTCTAAGAGTCTAAGAGCGAGAAACACATATTCCCGCCTGTATATATAGCGAATAGCCGACACGTCGCTTTGTTCCCTAAAACGGGTAATTCCAACGAATTCCTCATTCTACGTTCCCAGTCTGTAGCCTGCACGTCGATTTTATGAATTTAGTACTCACCCCATTGAGATCTCAGAAAATTTCAACACGGCCCGCAAAGTTGTCCGAGAAAAACTAATTACTTTTATACAGAAATTGTTGTTCTACCTCTGATATATGCATCCTATTTTTAACCAATCGCAACCCCTTGACGTTGCTTAAATCCCGCCCTTTACAATATGTGTCTTTGCTTGACGCATTTCTCTTTCCTTTTCTAACCTGTTCGTATTGGTGCAAATTTATATTCTTTATTATCGATTATATTTTAGTCCACGCGGACTGTTATCTGGGTTTAATAAACCCGTATCGCACATTCTCGTGAATACTAAGTCCCGGTTTCTCCAAGATTCTTTGAAATATTAATTATCTGCAAAATTTACGCAGAATGAGCTTTTTAAAATACGCAGGTGTTCTGTATTTCCTGCTAAAGCATCTGATCGTTTCCAATATCCTTAGAATCAACATGTTTATCCAAACAAATTAACTTGAAATTGCCTTTTAAAACACGCAGGGGTGTTCAAACGTAACATTTTAAATAACCTTCCTACGATTTGACTATTATTGGGTTTTTACAAGTTTTATGCTTATTATTAATAATGGTTCAATTAACTCCAACTAAATATTAATTATTATCTGTACGTTTTAATACCGGTTACTTAAAATAGGGTTAATTAATATAAACTTTGCACGTAATTTCCATTTGTTTAGGAATAATTAAATTATCCACTGCGCTTTTCAATACTGCTTCTTTTGATGTAAAGCGTCTTATAGATAATTTAAATTTCTTATTTTTACTGAAACGACCGAGTTTATTTATGCTTCAAGGTTTTAATAAAGCGTATTATTTAATGAAATTTCCTTATACACGGTGATTAAATTATTTGATGTAATCCATTAATTTTCTACCCTGGTCTAAATATGAGTAATATATATACTGCGGTGACATGGTCTCACGTTGGAGCGTCCCTAAACTGTGCTGTGATAACGCGTCATTAAAAGATTGTTGACAGGTACAAATCTGGAAAATTTGAAATTACTTACTTACCTTCCTTTCTAACTTTTCCTTGCCTGGCTAGCTCAACGGAAGTAATGGAATATACAAAATAAAAGCAAAGACAGCAATACCAAAAAGCATCTAAACATTCAAACACAATTTTCTCTCATATAAAATAATATAGAACATTTTCAGCATAATTTTCAAACATAAAATTATTCTTAATAAGTACCAATTTACCTACTTATTAAAATGTTCCTCATCTAATCTTGGTTAAAATTTATATAACTCAAGTCTCTTCTCTTCCTGGTAATTTACCGGTCGTTTACTCCGAAAGAATAGTGTAATTGGCCAATGACGCTCCAAACAATCTATTAAAGATCAAAATGTATCACACTCTGACCTCTAATTTTTCTAATAAATATCCTTACAAAAAATATTATATGATTAGTACCTATTCTACCTTAAATGCAAATCTCAGAAACATTGAAAAATTAGTTACAAACAAAAGAATCTAAAATTAATACTTGCAAAATCTAACAACGTTTATCCAATTCTTGTAGTTAACGGTCGTAAATACCTTTTGCTTGTATGTTTAAATTGACGTTAAAATTACATTTTAGCAGTTTTGTTTATTTAATTTTAGATCTCCATTTAGGACATCGGTTTACAAAAACGCACGTTGGATTGAATTATTGTATATTACAATGTAAATTATTGCATTTAGCAACTTCTATGCTTGAAACTATTTAAACGTATAAGCTTCATGCTACTCAGCATGTTTTGCCTTGAATAAAATTGTTCCATATTACATGGTTGACGCGAATTAATCAATGAATTGAATACATTGTCGATCGCGTAAATTGAAATTAATTAATTCTCCTTAATAAAGTTCACGCTTATGCACAATTTATCTAAATACGTAATTTTTTCTAGATTTTATGCTATTTAATTCCCCAGAAGTACTCACCTACATGATATAAGATTTTTGGGAATTTAACATTTCTAATGGTCTAATTAATGTCAAACCGCCGCAATGGAATGATTTACGACCAATGGAAATCGTTATTTATCTCTGTCCAATGCACGAAGTTGCTGGTTCACGGTCTCCTTCACTAATACGTAAGACCATTAAACTGTGTTTTTATCTTTCTTTTTAGTACTTTTTAGTGTTGCGCTCCTAGAAAAAACATTTATTAATTTTGGGTTTTAAAACATTTCCCGATAAAGAATGACGCATTCGTTACCGAATAAAGAAAATTTTAGGGCTTGTTCCTATTGAAATTTATAAAGAAAAATACAATGATATTTCGATACACTCGGAAGCCAATTTATATGACTAATTAAAGCTTTAATTGCTTTATTTATCTTTTGTTAATGCAGAAGATTGATATGGTTGTTACTCTAAATAAAGCGAATGTTTTATGCACGGAAGGTGTATTTTTATAATAAATGAAAATGAATGGATTTATATCTTAAAACTAATATACCGAGAAATTAATCTCATTTGCTTTTAATATCTACGCACATAATTAATAAGGGTTTGTTTATATTTATCAAATGCAGTAAGATTTGTTTTCTTAACGATTGTTGCAATAAAATATTTGCTTTCACGGTAACTAAAACGTGTTTTTATGCACAAAATTATTTATTTTATATATGGAAGGTGTATTTTTATAATAAATAAACGGCTTTATATTTATATCATAGAGTGATTATCTACACGCACGAAATTGTGTTTTCGCTTTGCACTTTACAATAAATACATAAATCTCCAATAAATGCATAAATCCATAAATCAGCAATAAATCTTGGAAGATTTTCAGCTTTTCTGGTTTTCTTTCTTATTGGGTGCGTTCTATTTACAGAATTCGGGTTTTCATGACTTTCCTAACCTCCTTATCACATGATTTTGTACATATAATATATAATTATATATAAAAGGTTACTAAGATGTATCTGTAAATAAACATTTATGGAAATAATAAAAGCATATTTACGAATACAAATCGGGCTAATAGTTGAATGGCCATTAATAAAGCAATAACCCTATTACTTCAATAAGGAAAGAAACATTTACTGGTCGGTTTAGGCTTTCTTGGAGCCTCGTCAGAGCAGACTAGTTTCTAACCATTTTAAGAAGTAATCGAAGCTATTACAATGATATAAGTTCGAAGGAACCTTTGTACTATAGCAAGAGTGAACAATATCGCCATCAAGGGAAAAATCCAACACTCCTAAGCGTAGAAGTTCAAAAGTTGATTCGAAACTAAATAGTAGTTTCATAGATGGCTACACCAGTATGTACTATTTTTGAGATTTGTGGAATGCTAATAGCAAAATATATTTGCACTAAATAACAGACCTTCTCGTGGTGTCGCTCGTTTTTTGCCCCAAAGGCAATTCATATTAGTAAAGACATGGTATTTGCAGTCCGCAATCTGAAAAATTTGTGTACATCAAATTCGATTACTTTATAAGATGGTTAGAAACTAGTGTACACTGACAGGGATCCAAAAAAGCCGAAACCGGTCAGTGAATGTTTCTTTCCTTTATGAAGTAATAGGGTTATTATTTTATTAATGGTTATACAACTATTAGCTCGATTTGTATTTGTAAATACGCTTTTATTATTCCCATAAAGATTTATTTACAGATACATCTTAGTAATCTTTTGTTGTGTACAAACTTTTCAGATTGCGGACCGCAAATATCTTCTCTTTATATATATATATATATATATATATATATATATAATATTAGTGGCGAAAAGAAAAGGAATAGCTCGTGGTACTAATATCCATCACAAATTATATTCACGAAAACCCTAAAAATGAGTAGTTTAACAAATGTCAAAGATTTACAAAAAGAAATATTAATGCATTTACTTGTAAAGCAGATAGAAAGCAAGTAACGCTACTGCAATCATGTTCAACTAAGACTATATCAATAACTTAAAGCCTTTGTTAAGTGATGAGACAAAATAAAAGATATCACAAGTTCCATTCAAAATAATATTTTAAATAGGATAAAAACAATAAAAAAATGTATATTTCCTTAGTTAAAGCAATAACTCTATTATAAGAACTGTTGTATCATCAAATAACCAAGCAATTGATTTATTAAGTTACCTTGCAGAAATTATTAAAGCACCTTTAAAAATAATTACAATATCAAGGTTTCATTTGATTATGTATTTATTTGGCGAGATGTAGTTTCATTAGTAACAAAATCGTCACATTTTGAAACGGCATAGAATTGAGCTGCAATAAATGATTAATAATTGTTTTTAAATATAATTTATTTTATTTTTTAAATCAGTCTGATACATGTAAAATGAGCGGTACGTTTTAAATTTAGATTTGCCCTGTTGGGACTGGGTCCCCGTAACAATGTAATAATATTAAGGGTTTGCAGGCTAACTACAGGGGTGCGGGAGTAGGTTGCTATAAAAAAAATAAAAACCAACACTTGAAATGGCTGAAATACAAAAACTACGTTACAATTATCTCTTACTTTGAAAGACTTTTTTCATTGTCATAAATAAGGAGCGTTACACCGTCTTGTCTCAGCAATCCCTTTAAATGTTTTTCCTACACGGAAAACTGTTATTCCAGACAGGTCTTCTTTGATTTTGGTTTCCTAAGTTTATCAGATTATACATTCTTTGTGCTACGACACCTTAGAAATAGTCATTAATTTTTAATCAACTTACAAAGATTCGTACAACAAAGTGCCTTTCCCAAATACGACTTCAACATTCGGGTGACTGAATATCTTTTCCAAGTGTGTCCATTTGGTTTATAAATAGGTTCAAATAAAATTTAACTTACACTTAAAATCTATTCACATTAAACAAATACCATAAGAATACAAATACTTCCTTAAAAAATTGTTTAATTAACATCGGACTAGCCAATTATTACTGAAAGAACAGGAAACTTAAAAAAAATTAAATCCATCACTAATACTAAAACATAAAAAGTGCTAATTTCCAATATTGATCTACATGACATTCTAAATCCCATTTCTAGCAAAGTAATAATTAGCAATACACAGAAAACAAAACACTACCATCTTTTGTTTTTCATCATTTAATCGTCCATTAAAAATACTTTATAATTAATAACCATTTTCTAATTTTTTGAAATATTCGAACTTCGTTTCCTGATCATATTATACATGAACATCAAAATAATTAACTTCACGATCTGTTAATTTCCCACTACATTGGTACCAACCGTTTTTAACTTATATTTAAAATCCACAAGTACATATTGATAAATTATCAAGATAAAGCATGTCCTTGATCACAGTTTAGTTGTAAAAATTTAAGGACGGATCCGTTGCGTAGTTGGTATGCGTGTGACTACTATGCCCAAGAACCTGGGTTCAAATCCCAACACGGTCTGTTTGCAAAATTTTAAGCGAGCATTTTTCACAAAAATACGCCTGCGTTCGGATGAGAAGTAAAATGGACGTCCAGTGTGTGTGTGTGTGTGTGTTTGTTGTTTTGCACGTCAAAGATTCCTACCTTGCTTGGAACAGCAAGGATTCGGCAAAATTTATAATTGTCCGGGTAAAAAAGCTAGTTCCTGGCCAATGTAGTACCTTCGGGCGGAGTATTGGAAAATTAAATGTAATGTAGAAGTTTAAACAACACTAATCTTTCTTTTATCGTGTTTTTCCAGCTAACAACGGTTTGCTAAATCAAACCAGAACCACTTGTTTGAGTTGTACTCGTAGATATCCTTTTATTGCCAGTGTCCACAAGGGCAGTTCAAGTCGTCGCGTACGGGGAAACATTCCTTGCAAACACTTGCAGGCATAGTTAATCAAAAACCTGAGCACCGAATTTTCGCCTTCAGAGAAGTAAATGGCTACATTTTAAAGCTGTGTTCCATTCCAAATACTGTATTTTACTTCAACTTCGCTAAACTTGTTTTTTTGTCTTAGTCATTATATGACATATCTTCTTTCTTGTAGTGCATGGTAACTGCGGTCAAAATTCCGTTCACATAATGTAATATATGTAATTTGCGCTTACGTACAAGGTTATTGTACCATAAATTACATAACGATTCGTAGTTCTCTTTGTTGTCTGTATTATTGTTGTAATACGGTGCCATTTGATCGTCCTTAATTGTTAGGACGGACGACGATTGTCTATTTATAATTTATATTTCTATGAGAAGCACATACGTATCGTATTTTCACATTTAGATTTGTTTCTATTTAAAGTTTTGAAATAATTTATCGTTCTGAATGTATTGAAAAAATATAGGGTTACAGCTTTTGAGGTTAAAGCTTGTTAACTGAATTATTGTTATGGAAACTAAAAAGAATCAAAATGTTATGCTAAATTAGCAGTAGCTATTCGTGAAAGCTAAATATTCAGGTAACGTCTATATTTATTCTGTCGATTCAAAATTAAATGCGAACGCGTTACAAGTTCTGATTTTGATAGTATATCTTATCAGGAACTTTTGAGTATCGTGTTTAATCAAATAGTAGCCAAATAATCACGAATTTAGCTATTAGTTCTTTATTCGAGAATGTTATGCTCATTTTGCTCCCTAAATTACCATTGCCAAAATTTGAGAAAGGTTGGATAAAATAAAAGCAAAAGTGTTATCAATATTTATTAGTTATAATTTATATAAACCATCAGTTCTATTCTTTGACCCATTGCACATGTTACATGAGACTAAAATCATTTTGACTGGGTAACGAATATCAATAAACTCAGTCATATTTAAATTTTTATTCTCACAATTCATCTGGAATTAAAATAGATTTAATGCTACGTTTACTATAAAGAATAGAAAAAAAATTCTCAATCGTCGTTTTTTACTAAAAAAATTTGAAACTCTTGCTAATAATATTTAATTATATAAATTGTTATTCGAGCAAATTATTCTAGACATGAACTTAGTAAATGACATTAACAAAATGAAGTTTTCAGAATAATAGAACTAATTAATCATACAATTAAAAAACAATACATTCAGTACTTGATACCTAAATTAATAAAAATTTTTAAAATTAAAAATAAAGTTTTCTAAACCAAACGTATTAACACTACAAACTCTTTTTACTAAAACACAAGATATAGCATCTATATTGAATCAGAGGAACCAAATATAAGGAATATGAAAAATATCAGTTATAGCATGTGCTTTAGAGAAACGCATAATAAAAAAAATCACAACATGAATTTTTATAGTTCAAAATCTCCTTAAAAATGTTTGATAATTATGGAATTTAAAATATGGTTAGAAAAAACTGATGTTAATATCCTAAATCTATAGTATTCATAAATACTGAATTATAACAAAATTAATGGTAACATTTGAGTCACACATACAGGCATATGCACGCATACACGCATGGATGCGTGTATGCACCTATGCCCACACGTATGCACGTACACACACATGCACAAACGTGCATGCGTGAGTACTCGCGAAATCAAACCGGCATGCATGCATGCTCTCCCGCTATAAAGATATCTGGCTAATATAGTGAATAATGTAGTAGCATGTTTGACTTATTTTTCATCCTGAATTATATACTTACTACATCTAACTGATTTCCAAATTCTTTGAAAATATATTTAAAGAAATTTACGCAATTTATTTCAACACGACCCATTTTCGGAAATATGCTTTGTCTTAAATACTTGGTCGCATTTTCTGGTATAAATTGCTGTAAAATGCTTTTAACAAGACTAATTATTCTAGGCTTACAATTACCATGTACAGACAAAAACCTTGTTACTAACTAACGATATTACAAATTATGCAATGGCGCCAATTAGTCCACACTTGAACAAAAACGCGGTATCTACACACAACAAAATGACTGACGTTTACAAAAGGCATGTAACTGAAACATTATAAAACTTACAATAGGAACTTTCTAGAGGTTAATTTGAAATATTCTGGTTTGTTCTCTATTGTATTTAGAACATTCAGGAGTAATTACATTAAGTATATGGTCGCGCATCGCCGGTATTATAGAGTTAAATTCCAGGTCGTGATCAAAGTTCAGGTTGTGAATCCGTGATTCATTTAGACAAGACGTTGAAATAAATACATCTATGTGATATAAATTATTGAAGTTCATTGTTGACATATATTTAGTGAATACTTAGTAAATTAATAGTACTTCGATTGTTAAGTATCATCGTAATTACAAAGATAGTTTTATTGGTTTAAAGAAGTTAGTACCGTTAATGATTAACTGGAATAAATTGTCCTTAGTGCGTTAAAATTTCGCGATACCTACACCGGTAAAAAATTTGTGTAATTAACTAATAATTAAGAACTGTTGGAAAAGAAGTTTAGTTACAATTAGATATTTTGGACTTACACGAGGTTTTCGTTAACATCTCGATTCTGTGGATTCAGTATTTAACAAAACTTCTTAACGAAAATGTACGTAACATTAGTTTATAAAATAGAAATGCATTAGCAGACACTTATACATTACACCATTTATGTTCTGTATTTAAACCTATATAATTCATATTTGCAAATGTACTTGATATACATGTGCATGGAGATTTTAAACTGCGGCAAAGCACAGGAATTGTAGTTTTAATAACTATCTTGAATTAAAATTTAAACGTTATAAGATAAACGTAAGAGTTAATTTTAAAAGTACATTAATTACGGTTTGGCCTCCTCGTCAGTAGCACGCAGAGACACAAGCAGACGACAATGATAATGTAAATCACCATTGGAATTAAGAGTAACAATGGCTTAAGTTCGTAAGTTTCTAAAATATAGCACATATAGTTAGTTGTATAATGGACAGATAAAAAAGCTTACCGTTAGGCAACATCGAATTCGTTTACATTAAAGTACTGGTGTTGGGATTATAGGTAAACTTGTAACTAATTTGAGAGACAATATTGAAAGTTAGTACTGAAGTTTAATCCGAATTATCAAACAACATACTATTTACTGAAAGTTATTGGCTTTAAGAGGTTTATTTATACACATGTTTACGGCTTTGTGCAAGTCTAAAATGACACTGAAGTATAAACTCAGTGTGGCTCCGACAAGTGTCTTGCGCGTTCCCGATTACATATACTTTGACCTAATTAATGAGTGCGCGAATTCAGCAAAACTTTTCACAAACTGTACAACTAAAACAATGGTAATTAGTTTTGTAACTATGGAAAATTTAAAACAGAATAATTATTAAAATCTGTATAAAAATAAAACTACATGGAAAGTTAATACAAAGTTCTCGAGAACTTTAATACAGTGCCTGTATCGTAAAGCATTATTGCTCAAGAGTAACTTAATTAGATATAATGTATATTTCTGGAATCGCGAAAATTTTATACCAACCCTGTAACTCTCGGTGGCATTTGAAAATTACTTGTAAGCAATATGCAATCTCAAGGTGTACAAATTCTATACTGTAATTATTTCATTTACGTTGGGGTATTAATGACGGAACTGAAACGCCTTTATCTAACTTTTGAACTAGTAAGTCAAAAATGTATTACTGACAATACTGGTGTTACTAGGTGCGATCGGACGTTTTTAACCTAAAGTTTGACATTTTTGACAATATACATACTTATAACATTTTGCCGTATGAACACTTATTTGTTTTGTTTTAATTGAGTTGAAAATTTCGTCTCGGGCAAAAAATGAAATTAACTCGTGAACATTTTCATGCGATGATTTTTTACGACTTCCGGCGTATAGTATCTCCACAACAATGCCTGAATCAACTTGTTTCGACTTTTGGAGAAGAAGCTCCAACTAAAGCCACTGTATATTGTTGGTATTGTGAATTCAATCGTGGTCGTAGTTCGTTAGCGGATGAATCTAAAGAAGGTCGTCCAAAATTGCGTGTTTTGCCAGAAAACATTGATTTTTTGCGCGAATTGATAATGCAACATTGTCATGTGACTTATCGTGAGATTCAGGCATCCCTAAGTATTAGTATGACAAGTATATATTCTATATTACATGTACATTTAGCTGTAAAAAAGCGATGTGCTGTTGGTTCCCACATAATTTGACAAACGCTCAAAAGTGGAATGAAAAATATGCTATGAAAATTGGTTCCAACGTATGCAAAAGTGTATCAATCATCGTGGAGAATATTTTGAAAAAAACTAAAGAAGTTTTCACACCTCAAGTTTTGTTTTTGTTGCTTATTCTCGATACATATCGAGCACCACTCGTACCTACCACAAAGGAGAGCCTAGGTGACAGATGATAAACGGCTTTAGGAGAATGTACAAGCGTTACCACGACATAGCTCGGACATGCTCCCTGCAGTGAACACGAGTGTGGTAGTAGGTTCGTTGATTACCTGGTCAAATTACAAATGAAAAGAGAGAAGGGAAGGCGCCATTATACCTCGAATACTCTTACAAAAAGATTGAACAATGCACAGAGCTCTAAACTAACCATTCTGAGGACACTCGATAGCAGTTGCCACTAAAAGGGACTGCCGCTGACAAAGGAAAGATATAGTTAGTACATACAAAAAGATTACTATTTGTGATCCAACATAAACAAAAATGATATTATAGGAATTAAAACTTACAGACTTTCAATATTTTGCGTAAGACAGTCAAATTTAATAGGAGGGTTAAGCTATAAGATATTTTTATTTCTCAAAGCAAATACATTTTAATTACAGGATTTAATCTCTATAGTAGGGGACAAAGAATACTATTATAGTAAGCTAGCTTATCGTAAAAGGCGATTAAAAGCGCAGCAAAGGTGCAGCAACCTTGCTGGCTAAAAGATATTGGAGTAGAGTCGGTTGGTCTCGGGCGATCGTCAATAATTTACAAGGTTGTTAGGGGTTGGCCGTGATAGATACGGCTTTTTGCTAAGATCTTTAAAAACTGCGTTGTGGAAGGATATGGGAAGGATATGCGTGGCCTAAAACACAAAATATGTATGATGGAGAGCTCACAAGTAATATTCTTGTCCGGCGGTAAAATATCCCCTCATTCGGATCTCCGGGAGGAGTTACTTGGGGCTCGTCATTGTAAGAATTTAAAGCAAAGGTTCGATTTAGTGATAGTGACTTGGAATGTTGTAGCAATTTTATTTTCTACCTCATATATATATCTGTATAATCAATCCTTTTATTAAATATTAAATAATATAACACATTATAATGTAATCCAATCCACTTAATATAATTATATCTATTGTCCAATAAAGAACTAGTATTTAGTTCATGTTAAAAGTTGAATTCTACGGAGACAAGATAAAAGCTTTTGTTTGGTATCCTTCCTGGATCCCCTTCCACTCAGGAATCGTAACGTAACTTTGTTACTGGGCAGCAACAAGCCGCCAGGTCACTTCCAACACAGCTGGGGTTCAAGCAGGTCGAAAAGTTGTTCTTAGGAGCGATGTCCGTGGTTGATTTTGCTGTTGGAGGCGTGCACGATGAAAAATTGCCCGTGTATGCTATTAGGAACAGTAAGTGAAATTGTTTCTATAAAATATTAATTAAAATTTTCAGTGTAACTTTGGAAACTAATAAATTTAAAACATGTAAATTATTAAATTATTATTATTAATTTGAATTTAAATTATATTGCAACGTAGATTGTGAATAAGCTCTTTTCTGAATGGTATTCATTTGAAGTTGATGGAAAACAATTGTATCTTTGTATAATATGGAATTACATATATAAAGTTGTTCGGATCAATTACAGACAACATTTGCTTTCTTGTGGTGTGAATTCTTGAAACGCAGTTAATGGACGCCAAATGACGGTTTTTCAGTAAGCGGCGCAGCTGTTTGTTTAGAATGGAATTTTCCGTTGTTCAAACATATGTCAGCATTCACGCAAGTATATAGGTGCAAATTGGAACTCTGGTATGTACAAAAATTATGTTCGTATGTTGTCTGAACTGTCGACGTAGTAACGAGATAAATTTTGCTGTAATCGACTTGTGTTAGCCTTAAAACAGGTCAAGGCCAGACCTCAGTTATATTTTTCGTAATCATACGTTATGAATCTGTAATTTGTTTCTACAAATTCTTTTATTAACTCAAAGAAACATCAGAAGATGTCACTACTAATTAGATAAATTAAATTCTCATAATTTTAAACCTTTAGAAATTGAATCTTTACATTTGATATTTTATGAACAATTAGCTGTAATTATCTACTGTGAAATTAAGGTAAATTTACCATAATTAACTCTTTCTTTAAATGAGCAATTTTATGCTTTGTCAATTTGTCATATAAACTTCATTAAATAGTAAGTGGTACGGATACTTTCAGTACCATTGTAATTAACTCTTTCTAATTTAAATTAACTTATAAAGGAAGACATATTTTTTTGTAAACGAAAAATTACTTTATTGGATACTAAAAAGAATAGATTCTTATTTTCGGACTAAAGATTATCTTTTATTTAAGAGGAATGAAAGTCGATTCTGATAGTGTTTAATTATTTTTGAATTTGAATGCACAAACAGTGCCTTTCTTTGTTTAATCTGTTCACAGGTGCAGTGCAGGATTGCTAAGGTCAAGGTCGAACCATAAGGTAAGATACTTCAAAGATTAGGAGGTCTTTAAAATTATATAGCGGTTATAGAAAATAGGTTTCCGCATTAGCCTTGTACAAGGGACTTGTTTCAGGTCTTCTCAGTATAAAAAAATACGGTGGCGCCTTATTCTTATTATTAGTGGTTGCAATTACACCCCGACCCACAGCTCATTCTCTACCCAGAGCATATAGTTCGACTAGCCGCTTGCCTTTGAGATTTCCTCAACTTAGAGCCACCTTCCATCTTAATTTGCCGTGGGCTCCATTTCCAATTATCGGAAATTCTCGTTAAACTAAAATCAGGAAGTAAAAGGCTACAAATAGCGCCCAGCGTGTAGGCCTCGATTGCTGTATCAATTGTATAAGCACATAAAGTATAGGCTTCGATTGACTTTGGTTGTTTACACTTGTGGTTTGTAATTCATTTACCCTCAGATTAATTTAGTCTATAGATGTTGTTGTTTAATTGAGTTTAATTTGTAATTAGTTAGTTAGTCTATTCCATGATGGCTGAGACGTATCAAGTAGTTTATTTGCATAAAGATGAGTTGGATTATGAATTGAGAATTCGTGGAGTTGTTAGCAGCAGACCGATGCAGGATAAGAGGAAAATGTTAGGCCGATTATTAGCCAAAGAAACAACATTACCTGGTCGTTTAATTGATCTTTCCACATATGTAGTAGATTATTCTGATGAACGAGATGAAATTGAGGCTTCGATAGAGTCAGTAAGAAATGTTTTATTAGAATTTGAAGGCGAATTAGCAGACCCCACATTTAAGAGGATACAGTCGAGATTGATACATCTTGATGGTCGAGTTAGGAGAATAAAAATCCCTTCAGATAATTCAGATGAAGTAACTTTATTTAAGAATGAATCATTGGCAACTATTCTTACCATGGAGGCAGAGCTACATGAAAAGCTTAAGAAGAATGAAGATGTAAACGCATATGGTGAATTTTCAATGAGAGAAACCATTCCAGCAGTTGTCAGTACTCCTATTCATACTGTTTCATATTTAGTACCCCTATTCCAATTGGTTCGTGGTCAGTAAAATTTTCTGGAGATCCAAAACAGGTTCATCAATTTTTAGATAGAGTAGCTGAGTTAGCACACTCGCGTAAAGTATCTGAGGAAGATTTATTTAATGCTTCTGTAGAATTGTTTACAGGTAACGGTTTAGAATGGTATCGTTGTGTTCGAAATTCGTTAACAAACTGGAATTCATTAGTTATTCGATTAAAGGAAGATTTCTTACCATCACACTCAGAGGACGAGATTTGGGAAAAGATTAGGTCGCGTCATCAACAAAAGGAGAATCCGTAGTCATTTATATAGCTCATATGGAGAATTTGTTTAGTAGGTTACCACAATCACCTGCGGAATGTACAAAAGTTAGAATGGTAAAAAAGAACCTATTACCTGATTTTATTTGTCAATTAGCTCTAACGGAAATTGATAGTATGTCTACATTGATAAGGTTGTGTAAGAAATTGGAAGAAGCATATGCATCCAAGCATAAATTAGTACAAGGTCCAGTAAAATATGTTCCGAAAGCATTAGGAAATTCAAAATTTCAAGTTGAAAATAAGTGGGCAGCTCCTGTAAAAACTTTTCAGCGCGAACTGGTCGCAGTTTTATAATCAATCATTTCCCCTCAAATACAATCTCTCGGCAACAGTAATAGTAATAATAATAATAATCCTCTAGTAGAGTCTCTGTAAATAAATATAAATTAAATAAACTTACATGTTGGAATTGTTTGGATGAAGGTCATACTTTTGGAGGTGTAAGATTCCTCGTAAAATATTTTGTTATAGCTGCGGATATAGTGGATTTAAGTCAATAAATTGTCCGTCGTGTTCAAAAAAACGAGTAGATAGGCAGATGCAGAGTGGCCGGCATCATGCTTTCATGCAAAAGGCTACGGTTATGTTGTGTAAGCAGGAAAATTTTTTTGATATAGATGATTGGTCAAAATGGCTAGGCATCGTTAAAGATTTCTGTCAAGGGAACGTCAAGCCAAAAGCTGACGCGTTATTTTTAAGGAAACCTCAGGACAATCGTCCGTACATTATGGTAAAATTGTTAGATAGAGACGTCACAGGTTTGTTTGACTCTGGTTGTACTACTACCGTTGTTGGTTCATTAGCGTTTTCTGTTCTTGAAGAATTAAATTTGAAGGTTTTTAAAACTGAGAAGAGAATTGTTTCCACCGCTGATGGTGCTCTTCAAGAAGTTATTGGTTCAGTTGATTTACCTATTAGAATTGGTAGACAATATCGTATTGTTAACGCTTTGGTTGTACCATCTCTTCCTCACACATTTATTTTTGGTAGCGATTTCGCAAAATCCTTTGGTTTAATAGCAGATTTCAAAAACAATACGTGGCAAATTCAAGATTTTGATAACAATAGTATTTCGTATATTGGTCATTCGTCAGTACCCTTAAGTTGTAGTAATCAATTACTTAGTTTGGATGATTTGTTAGAAACACAACAAGAAAAAGCACGAATAGCAATAGAATCTTTCAAGGAAATTAGCAGTGAAGAGAGACTAGGGCGTACCGATAAAATTGTTTTAGATATTGATACTGGTGAAGCAAAACCATTTCGTAAAAACCATATGTCATGTCCCCTTTATGAGTAGGATGTTAGATAAAGAATTAGATGAGATGCTGAGATTGGGAGTAGTGGAAGAATGTCAGAGTCCATGGTCATCCCCTGTATTGTTGGTTAAAAAACAAGACAGTGAGTACAGATTTTGTTTTGACGGAAGGGCACTCAATGATATTACTAAACATGATAGCTACCCATTGCCAAATATCGATAGGATTATAAATTTACTTAGAGGTGCAAATTACATTTCTAGTTTAGACCTTAGAAAGAGTTTTTGGCAAATCCCACTTTCCGAAACGTCAAAGGATAAAACAGCGTTTAGTGTTATTTCGAGAGGACAATATAGGTTTGTCACTATGCCATTCGGATTAAAGAATGCTGCTCAGACGCAACAGCGTTTGGTTGATTCAATTTTGGACCGAAGTTTGAGCCACATGTTTTTGTTATTTGGATGACATTATTTTATGTTCATCATCTTTTGAGGAACATCTGAAGTTATTAGAAACGGTGAAGGAACGTCTTAAGGAAGCAAACCTTACGATTAATTTGAAAAGTGTGAATTCTTTAAGAAATCGTTAAAATTTCTTGGTTATATTGTTGGATCGAACTCTCTTCGTACAGACCCCGAAAAGGTTTCTGCGATGGTAAATTTCCCCAGACCTAAGACAACTACTGAGGTCAAACGTTTTTTTAGGAATGTGTAGTTGGTATCGTCGTTTTATAAAAAACTTTTCATCTTTAGTGTCACCGATCAGTGATTTGGTAAAAGGAAGAAAAAAGGGTCAATCTATTGTTTGGACATCTGAGGCTGAGAACTCATTTGTACAGATTAAACAGGCTTTAGTTTCCGCTCCATTGTTATCGCAACCGGACTATTCAGTTCCATTTATTGTCGAATGCGATGCTAGTGATACAGGACTCGGAGCAGTTTTAGTTCAAAAAAATCGATGATGTAGAGCACGTTATCTCTTATGCTAGTAAATCACTTACCCGAACTGAGCGAAACTATTCAGTCACGGAGAAGGAATGTCTCGCTGTAATTTTCGCTATAGAAAAATTTCGACCTTGGGTAGAAGGCACCCGTTTTACTGTTATCACAGATCACTTTTCTCTGTTATGGCTTAATAATATACAAAACCCAACCGGAAAATTAGCTAGATGGGCTGTCCGTTTACGACAGCATACTTTTGAGTTGGTTCATCGAAAAGGAAGTTTAACGTAGTTCCAGATTGTCTTAGTCGCGCAGTTCCAGTCGTGAGTCATGTTGATAATTTAGTTGAGATCAAGTTAGATGATGTGGATCCCTGGTATGTGTCTCTTCGAGAGAAAATTTTAGTTTCACCTGATGATTACCCCCAATGGAAGGTAGAAGATAATTATGTATTTAAATTTCTTTCATCAAATTTACCACTAATGTCGAATGTAAGGGAATGGAAATATTTAGTCCCTAGATCACAGAAGGAACAGGTTATTCGGATAAATCATGACCCTTCAGTAGCCGGTCATTTTGGTTTTTAAAACATTGGCACGCATTCAAGAGAATTTTATTGGCCAAAATGCGTATTGATGTGTTGAAATTTTGTAAAAATTGTTTAACTTGTGGTGCACAGAAGGCATCGAATAGAGGACCCCTTGGTTTAATGGGAAAGAAAAAGGAAGTGAAGTTCCCCTTTCAGATTATTGCTATAGACCTCATGGGCCCATTTCCACGGTCTAAGGTTGGACACAAATGGTTGTTAGTTATAGGTGATTGGTTCTCAAAATTCACGTTGATGTTCCCGTTACGTAGTGCAAAAGCGCATTTAATAGAACGTGTGTTGGAGGAAAAAGTTTTTTTAGTGTATGGTGTTCCCAAATATATTATTTGTGACAATGGCTCACAATTTAGTGGTAAAAATTTCAAGGCCGTATGTAAAAATATGACGTTCAAAAATTTGGTTTAATGCAGTTTACTCTCCCAATGTAACTTTGTAGAGAGGATAAATAGAACAGTAGGAACAGCTATACGTTCGTATATTGGAGAACATGATACTTGGGACATAGAGTTACCCCAAATTCAGTATGCGATTAATTCTGCAAAACATCATGCCACTGGTTATTCGCCAAATTTCTTAGTTTTTGGTAGACATGTTCCTGTGTCTGGAAGATTTTATGGTCTTGATGTGGAACCCTCAGTTGATATTGATTTTATTTCTAGAGATAGACCTTCGTATGTATCAGATCATCAAGGACTGTTTGATATTTTTATAGACGTACAGAAAAGGTTACATTTAGCTTACATGCAGTCTAGTAATTTGTATAATTTAAGAAGACGTAACATTTCTTTCGAAGTAGGTGACAAAGTTTGGAGGTCAAATAAAGTTCTTTCGAAAGCAAGTGATAAATTTACAGCTAAGCTTGCGCCAAAATATGTTTTGAGTATTGTTAAAAAGAAGGTTTCAAGTTTAATTTATGAATTGATCAATGAAAATGGTTCGAGAGCAGGCAGATGGCATGTTAAGGACTTAAAACCTTATTCAGAGTTCAGTGGTGATATTGAAAGAGAACGTTTCTGAACATTAATTAGTGTTGTTGACATATTTAATGGTTGATAGTAGGAATTATTTCTGTCTTATCTTTTAGTAAAGAGTTTAAATATTGTATTGGAATACTGTTTGGTAGTCTAAAAATTTTTAGATGTTGGATAGGAAGTATAAAAAGAATTTTTTTGTAGTGCAGTAAGGCTGACACTAGACTGTGCTGATATTGTTAGTTGCAAGTTATTTATTTGAGTCAAGGTAAAAAGTTACATGTTTCCGTTTGTCAAATGATTTTATTGGTCGTATAATTCTTTAGTTCAAGGTTATAAAGGAATGTTCAGGTATTTTTACGATTAAATTGTTTGATAAATAAAGTTGTACATATTTGTTTATTATTATTTTTTGGATTTGTGATTAAAGTATTTGATAATTATATTAGGAATCAGGTAGTTGAGTCCATATTAAATATTGGTTGGAGGTCAATATTGTTAGTAACTTTGATAGTTATGTTTAATTGTGAATATCGCGTGAGATAGCAATGTTCTATGTTTATAATGAATATTGTGTGAGATAGCAATGTTCTATTTTGTTCATTCATGCGTGAGTGAGATTTTTGAGGAGTAAGACGTGGAGACGTTTTACTTGTCTCTTCTGGGAAAGAGATATTTCTACATTTTAGTTGCATATACATGCGGTAGATTGTTGAACGTTAGTGATTTCAAGACATGTTTGCTGTTTTGAAGTTATGTTTGGAGTGGATCTCAAAGATAGTGAGAGTCCTTTTCTTCTTTTGTAAATATGTAAATTAAAGTTAATAAAGTAAAAATATGTTTGTCATGATAATTTGATATTTTCATTAAGGAATTATAATACAGCAGTATTATATGTTTTGTTGTTTAAGTTTCGAGTATAAATGAGTGATATAATAACCCCGAATATGATTAAACGATAATGACACCCTACCGATTAAGACTTCCGAATTTGTCCCCTTGTGGCGTATAGTACGCGTAGTTACTCATCACTCATTTTCAACTATGTTGTATCATAAGTGGTAATTTTATTTTATTTTGTAAAATTAATAATAATAAGTCGTGAATATATAACTATAAATTCAAAAAAAATTCTTAGTATTTATTCCAGAATTTTTTCTCTTAGAAAGAGGCAGTGTAGCAATTTTATTTTCTACCTCATATATATATCTGTATAATCAATCCTTTTATTAAATATTAAATAATATAACACATTATAATGTAATCCAATCCACTTAATATAATTATATCTATTGTCCAATAAAGAACTAGTATTTAGTTCATGTTAAAAGTTGAATTCTACGGAGACAAGATAAAAGCTTTTGTTTGGTATCCTTCCTGGATCCCCTTCCACTCAGGAATCGTAACGTAACTTTGTTACTGGGCAGCAACAAGCCGCCAGGTCACTTCCAACACAGCTGGGGTTCAAGCAGGTCGAAAAGTTGTTCTTAGGAGCGATGTCCGTGGTTGATTTTTGCTGTTGGAGGCGTGCACGATGAAAAATTGCCCGTGTATGCTATTAGGAACAGTAAGTGAAATTGTTTCTATAAAATATTAATTAAAATTTTCAGTGTAACTTTGGAAACTAATAAATTTAAAACATGTAACATTGGAGATTATTAAATTTGAATTTAAATTATATTGCAACGTAGATTGTGAATAAGCTCTTTTCTGAATGGTATTCATTCGAAGTTGATGGAAAACAATTGTATCTTTGTATAATATGGAATTACATATATAAAGTTGTTCGGATCAATTACAGACAACATTTGCTTTCTTGTGGTGTGAATTCTTGAAACGCAGTTAATGGACGCCAAATGACGGTTTTTCAGTAAGCGGCGCAGCTGTTTGTTTAGAATGGAATTTTCCGTTGTTCAAACATATGTCAGCATTCACGCAAGTATATAGGTGCAAATTGGAACTCTGGTATGTACAAAAATTATGTTCGTATGTTGTCTGAACTGTCGACGTAGTAACGAGATAAATTTTGCTGTAATCGACTTGTGTTAGCCTTAAAACAGGTCAAGGCCAGACCTCAGTTATATTTTTCGTAATCATACGTTATGAATCTGTAATTTGTTTCTACAAATTCTTTTATTAACTCAAAGAAACATCAGAAGATGTCACTACTAATTAGATAAATTAAATTCTCATAATTTTAAACCTTTAGAAATTGAATCTTTACATTTGATATTTTATGAACAATTAGCTGTAATTATCTACTGTGAAATTAAGGTAAATTTACCATAATTAACTCTTTCTTTAAATGAGCAATTTTATGCTTTGTCAATTTGTCATATAAACTTCATTAAATAGTAAGTGGTACGGATACTTTCAGTACCATTGTAATTAACTCTTTCTAATTTAAATTAACTTATAAAGGAAGACATATTTTTTGTAAACGAAAAATTACTTTATTGGATACTAAAAGAATAGATTCTTATTTTCGGACTAAAGATTATCTTTTATTTAAGAGGAATGAAAGTCGATTCTGATAGTGTTTAATTATTTTTGAATTTGAATGCACAAACAGTGCCTTTCTTTGTTTAATCTGTTCACAGGTGCAGTGCAGGATTGCTAAGGTCAAGGTCGAACCATAAGGTAAGATACTTCAAAGATTAGGAGGTCTTTAAAAATTATATAGCGGTTATAGAAAATAGGTTTCCGCATTAGCCTTGTACAAGGGACTTGTTTCAGGTCTTCTCAGTATAAAAAAATACGGTGGCGCCTTATTCTTATTATTAGTGGTTGCAATTACACCCCGACCCACAGCTCATTTTATACCCAGAGCATATAGTTCGACTAGCCGCTTGCCTTTGAGATTTCCTCAACTTAGAGCCACCTTCCATCTTAATTTGCCGTGGGCTTCATTTCTAATTATCGGAAATTCTCGTTAAACTAAAATCAGGAAGTAAAAGGCTACAATGTAAGGTCATTACTTAGAGTAGATAAGTTAACGAATTTATTAGTCGAAATGAGAAAAGGAAAGTTGGACATTTTAAGTATTGGTGAGGTGAGATGGCCAGAAAGTAATGACTTTTGGAAGATAATTATAGAATAATTACAACTTCTTCAACTAATAGACAGGTAGAGATAGGGTTAGTGTTATGCAAAAGATTAGGACGTAAAGTAAAAGAGTACTTACAATTTAGTGATAGAATAGTTATGGTTAGTACAGGTTTACATGCCAAAAACTCAGTACGAGGATGAGGAAGTAGAAAAGATATACGAGGATATAAATAGTATAGAGAAAAAGTAAAGGGAGATGAAAATTTAATAGCTATGGGCAATTTTAATGCATCAGTGGGAGAAAGTAGTGAGGGAAAAATGGTAGGAAAATTTGGGTATGGCAGACAAAATGATAGAGGAGAAAAATTAGTTGAGTTTTGCCAGGAACATAAATTAGTAACTGTAAACACCCTATTCAAACAACATGTTAGAAGAAGTTATACCTGGAAGGCGCCAGGTAATAGGGCTAGATACCAAATAGATTATATTTTAGTTAAACAAAGATTTAGAAACCAAGTTAAAAACTGTCGTAGTTATCCAGGGGCTGACATAGATAGCGATCATAACTTAGTTAGAATGAAGTATAAGCTAAAATTAAAAAAATTGAGAAAGGTTAAGAGAGAGGGATGGAATCTAGGTTAGCTTAATAATAATGAAATAAAAGAGGAATACAAACAAGTATTAGATAATAAGATCAAAGAGACAGCTATAGGAGAGAACGTAGAAAATAGATGGAAAGAAATAAAAAGAGCTGTACATCATACGTAACACAGACTATAGGTAAGAAAGAAATAGGAGCGAGAAAACCTTGGGTAACGAAGGAGATATTAGATTTAATAGAGAATAGAAGAAAGCTTAAACCTTTCAGAGAATTGGATAGTGAAAGTAACCAAAAATATAATAGAGTTAGAAATAAGATAGTACATGAGTGTTGAAAAGCTAGAAATAAATGGATGGAAGAGAATTGTAAGGGAATACAAGATGATTTGAGAGTAGGTAAGGCAGGCAGGGCTTACAGGGCAGTTAAAAAGTTTTTCGGGGAAGATAGGAAAATACATAATGGTATTAAAGATAAGAATAAAGAGCTTCTAATAAATAAAGTTGAGATAGCAGATAGATGGAAAAGATATTTAGAAGATTTATATAAGGGAGACGATATGAATGAGTTAGAGAACGACCAAGAAGAGGATGTAGAAATAGGGTTCTCAATATTAAGAGAGGAATTTGATAGGGATGTTAGGGATCTTGAATTACATAAAGCTCCGGGGATAGACGATATACCCGCAGAATTAATAAAATATGCAATTCAGAAAACTTTAGACACACTATGTGAACTAGTAAAAGTAATATATGACACAGGTGAGTTCCCAATAGATTTCGAAAAAAAGATTAATATCCCAATCCCAAAAAGTCAAGAGGTACGAGAATTTTAGAACGGTTAGTTTAACTTCCCACGCTTCCAGAATACTAACAATAATATTTAAAAATAGAGTAGAAGCTTTGACTGAGAATTATTTAGGCGAAGACCAATATGGTTTTCGTATAGACAGAGCGACTAGAGAACCGATACTAATGATTAGGGTAATTATCGAAAAAAGGTTACAAAAATAAAAAGACTCATTTCGCATTTGTAGATTTACAAAAAGCATTCGATAGGGTTAATTGAATTGCTACGTTCAGGGTTTTGCGAAAAATAGAAATCTCTCATAGGGATAGAAAAATTATTTACAGTCTCTATGAAAACTAAAGCGTAGTAACTAGATTTGATGAAATACAAAAGGAAGCTAAGATTAGAAATGGTGTTAGACAGGGCTGTATACTATCTCCCTTGATTTTTAATTTTTATATTGAGGAAGCTTTTAATTTAGCTAGAGAGAGAAAAGTGATAGGTATTAGTTTACAGGGACAGAAAATAGGCATGTTACGTTTTGCAGATGATATAGCCATTATAGCAGAGTTTAGAAAAGAGTTAGGAGTGTTTTTAAATATTTTAGATGAGATACTACAGAATAACTATAGTATGAGAATTAACTCAGGAAAGACAAAAATAATGACAAGTGAGTTACTGCCTAGTTCTAAACCAAAATTAAAAATAGGTAGTACCGAGTTAGAGGAAGTAGATGAAATTTGCTATTTAGGTGGTATATTTACAAAGGACGGACCTAGCAGAAGGGATATAGTAGTTAGACTAGCTCAAGCTAAAAAATGTTTTTAAAAAAGAAAGCTAATAGTATTAGTTTAGATAATAGAAAATGTTTCTTAAAGTTGTACGTATGGAGCGTTCTATTATACGGTAGTGAGACTTGGACAATTAAAGAGGTAATTAAGAAAAAGGTAGAAGCTTTTGAAACTTGGGGTTATAGGAGAATGTTAAAGGTTAGTTGGACAGATAGAGTAACAAATGAAGAAGTTTATAGAAGGATAGCTGAGGAACCCTGTATGTGGAAACAATAAAAGGTCAGAAGAGATAGAATGATAGGGCACCAGTTAAGACATGAGGGACTATTTAGTAAGGTCTTAGATTATAGACTACCAAATAAAAATAGAGTGAAAAGGCCTAGACAAAGCTATATTAGTCAAATTATTAGAGAGTTAGGTTCTGAAGGGTATGTAGACCTTTTTAGACATGTCAGAATAGAAAAGAATTTGAGCTGCGTCAAACCGATCTTAAGTAAGTTGGAAAACAGAACAATCAAAAGAAAATAAATAAAAATCAGTTAACTAAATGTCATCATGACATAACTCACAATTAGTTAGCGGTCTGGCATGTTGGTAGCGATTCATTGCTTAAGCCTTACCATAACATATAATTTAACACTTTTCTTTTTTGGAGGGGATAACCAGGTAGTGTTTCATTTCCTTATAAATGGGAATCGTGTATACATGTTGAAGTTCTTTAAAAACCATCTGGACAGTATAGGAAGACCTAGACCAAGCGATATTAGTCAAATTATTAGGAATTTAGGTTGTGAAGAGTACGTAGACCATTTTAGACTCGCTCAGAATAGAAAAGAATTTAGAGCTGCATCAAACCGACCTTAAGTAAGTTCGAAAACAAAACAATCAAAAGTAAATAAATAAAAATTAGTCAACCAAATGTCACCATGACATAAATCACAATAAGTTAGCGGTCTGGCATGTTGTTAGCGATTCGTTGCTTAAGCCTTACCATAACATATAATTTAATAAACGTCACCATGACATAACTCACAATTAGTTAGCGGTTTGGCATGTTGGCAACGATTTGTTGCTTAAACAGTACCATAACGTATAATTTAACACTTTTCCTTTTTTGGAGGGGATAACCAGGTAATATTTCATTTCCTTATAAATGGGAATCGTGTATACATGTTGAAGTTCTTTAACAACCATCTGGACAGTATTGGAAGACCTAGACCAAGCTATATTAGTCAAATTATAAGAAATTTTGGTTGTGAGGGGTACGTAGACCATTTTAGACTAGCTCAGAATAGAAAAGAATTTAGAGCTGCATCAAACCGACCTTAAATAAGTTCGAAAACAAAACAATCAAAAGTAAATAAATAAAAATTAGTTAACCAAATGTCACCATGACATAAATCACAATAAGTTAGCGGTCTGGCATGTTGGTAGCGATTCGTTGCTTAAGCCTTACCATAACATATAATTTAATAAACGTCACCATGACATAACTCACAATTAGTTAGCGGTTTGGCATGTTGGCAACGATTTGTTGCTTAAACAGTACCATAACGTATAATTTAACACTTTTCGTTTTTTGGAGGGGATAACCAGGTAATATTTCATTTCCTTATAAATGGGAATCGTGTAAACATGTTGAAGTTCTTTAGCAACCATCAGGTTGCTAATATCTATGTAGAGCCAGGTGGATAGGAAAAAGATAGAACAGTATAGGAAGACCTAGACCAAGCTATACTAGTCAAATTATTAGAAATTTAGGTTGTGAAGGGTATGTAGACCATTTTAGACTAGCTCAGAATAGAAATGAATTTAGAGCTGCGTCAAACCGACCTTAAGTAGGTTCGAAAACAAAACAATCAAAAGTAAATAAATCAAAATTAGTTAACCAAATGTCACCATAACATAACTCACAATTAGTTAGCGGTCTGTCATGTTGGTAGCGATTCGTTGGTCAAGCCTTACCATAACATATAATTCAATAAACGTCACCATGACATAACTCACAATTAGTTAGCGATCTGGCATGTTGGCAGCGATTCGCGGCTTAAGCCTTACCAAAACATATAACTTAATAAACATCACCATGACATAACTCACAATTACTTAGCGGTTTGGCATGTTGGCAACGATTGGTTGCTTAAACCTTTCCATAACATATAATTTAACACTTTTCCTTTTTTGGAGGGGAGTAGATAGAATAGGTATGTTCTGGGCCACTTCGTGCGATCCAACACAGCAATATATATATATATATATATATATATATATATTTTTATGTAAATTCCCATTGAGGAGAGGGATTTTCTCCCTGATCCCTCCTTGTGGGCCGCCTTGGGGCCTCCTTGTAGGATTTTTATCCCGATGGAACCCCCCACCCTTCCTCGATCGGCCTGCCGCACCCTACCTAGTATTTAATTTACATGTAAATTCCCGTAAGGAGAAAATGAGGAGAGGGATTTTCTCCAGGTTCCCTGGGTTTGGCACACTTCGTACCTAATCGAACCCCCCACCCTACATACTCGATTCCCCCACTCTACCTACTTGATCCCCACCCTACCTACTGATCCCCACCCTACCTACTGATCCCCCACTCTACCTACTCGAGTCCCCCACCTTACCTACTCGATCCCCACCCTACCTACTGATTCCCCACTCTATCTACTTGACGTGCAGACTTCCATCTATAATATCGTGACGTCATAGCGTTATAGTAGATAGAGGAAGTCGGTCCTGTATCCTCCACCACCACCACCACCAAATAGTTTTATTCGACCAAGCATTGCATCTTTCGAGATAAACCTATCTTGTTTGGTATCAATTAATATTAGATTTTCTCAGCTACCCGAATTTTAGGAATTTTTAGATAAGATTATCCCCCACGGAGCTACCCTCATTTTAAGATTTTTTACCGATAGCGATTTCTGACCGTTCTTATAAATTTTTTTAGCCATGCGATACATCAAATTAGTCTAGAATTTTATGCAAAATTCGAATCTCTAAACAGATTTAAAATCCCCCCACTCTACCTACTTGATCCCCCCACCATACCTACTCGATCCCCCCACCCTACCTACTTGACGTGCAGACTTCCATCTATAATATCGTGACGTCATAGCGTTATAGTAGATAGAGGAAGTCGGTCCTGTATCCTCCACCACCACCACCACCAAATAGTTTTATTCGACCAAGCATTGCATCTTTCGAGATAAACCTATCTTGTTTGGTATCAATTAATATTAGATTTTTCTCAGCTACCCGAATTTTTAGGAATTTTTTAGATAAGATTATTCCACAGGGAGCTACCCTCATTTTAAGATTTTTTACCGATAGCGATTTCTGACCGTTCTTATAAATTTTTTTAGCCATGCGATACATCAAATTAGTCTAGAATTTTATGCAAAATTCGAATCTCCAAACAGATTTAAAATCCCCCCACTCTACCTACTTGATCCCCCCACCCTACCTACTTGACGTGCAGACTTCCATCTATAATATCGTGACGTCATAGCGTTATAGTAGATAGAGGAAGTCGGTCCTGTATCCTCCACTACCACCACCACCAAATAGTTTTATTCGACCAAGCATTGCATCTTTCGAGATAAACCTATCTTGTTTGGTATCAATTAATATTAGATTTTTCTCAGCTACCCGAATTTTTAGGAATTTTTTAGATAAGATTATCCCCCAGGGAGCTACCCTCATTTTAAGATTTTTTACCGATAGCGATTTCTGACCGTTCTTATAAATTTTTTTAGCCATGCGATACATCAAATTAGTCTAGAATTTTATGCTAAATTCGAATCTCCAAACAGATTTAAAATCCCCACTCTACCTACTCGATCCCCCCACCCTACCTACTTGACGTGCAGACTTCCATCTATAATATCGTGACGTCATAGCGTTATAGTAGATAGAGGAAGTCGGTCCTGTATCCTCCACCACCACCACCACCAAATAGTTTTATTCGACCAAGCATTGCATCTTTCGAGATAAACCTATCTTGTTTGGTATCAATTAATATTAGATTTTTCTCAGCTACCCGAATTTTTAGGAATTTTTTAGATAACATTATCCCCCAGGGAGCTACCCTCATTTTAAGATTTTTTACCGATAGCGATTTCTGACCGTTCTTATAAATTTTTTAGCCATGCGATACATCAAATTAGTCTAGAATTTTATGCAAAATTCGAATCTTCAAACAGATTTAAAATCCAACCGTCTCTTACCGTTTTACATACATACCCTCTGCGGGATAAATCTTTCTCCACATTTCCACCCACGAGATAAATGTACCTTGTTTGAGCACAGCAACAGAAATAAGCTTCAATATATATAAAGTAAAAATGTATTATACAATCTATACACAGTAGTTATAAATTCTTTGTATATATCTATATTTACAATAATATTATCATTTTACTGGTGTGTGCGATGATCAACAGTGTACACCAAATAAATTACGCTTTAAACATTAATAGAGCAATACAGTAAAAATGGTGCCTCCTCATAGGTATAACAATGAAAAGGGTGGCAAACATAGACCCAAAATAAATAGACGTCTACTAAAAGCTACTACAAGTATATGTTACAGTATAGGCAAATAAATATAAAATTAAGTATTTTTCGGTAAAAAAGATTAGAACATATTTATTAGTGTTGTGCACGCTTATAGGATAAACATATATTTACATTGTGAGCCCTAAAACGAGCAAGTAATATATATATACATAACTTAAATCTAAGCAATATATACAACTTATAAACTAGGTGAAATAAAATCTATCTATTTCCTTATGCCCCCATGCATACGTTAAGGTCGTGTTAGGGATGACGAAACGCTTGTCATCAGCGCCCGATAAACTAACCTTGCTAAGTAACAGCGTAAACAAATCATGTTTTTGGCTCCTAATAGACCGCATCGAATGCACGAGGGCTCGGAAATTGCTGTTGTGTGCTACCTCCTTAAAACTATTAACACTTATACCCTGCACAACACTACGCTTAACCCCTTTAATCTTTTTTATTACATCCCTTTCGCTAACTATACAGTAACTTTTGGCGCGAGTACCCGCAAACTCTAGAATTAACTCGCCACCAAACTCATCCTTAAACTTTGCGAGCACTTTCTTGTTTACAAGTGGGATCTTATATTTATTGTCTGGGTGGTAGTCACTAGTATCGAATAAGTCCAGACGGGCACGAATATCACTGTACAAATCTTCTGTTTCTACACTATACACGAGCGAATCGGTATCTGTATACAAAAGCGAAAGCTTAGACCCATACAGAGGCATCATTTCCTCATAGTGAAAGTCGTAAATCAAGGTTTTTGATAGATCTAAAACCGAAAAGCCAGCATATATAGGCTTGTTATATGTAACTCTAACGCGGTCCATCTGTATGAGTGCTAAATTTTCGCCTAGTACCAGATTACAATTATAGTTCGGGCGGGCAATCAGGGTACTCGCGCACAAGGTCTTTCGGTCACACTCCCACCGAGTCACGAGCTTGACATCGACGCGCTTGTCTACGTTCTCCATGGTTTTACCAAAGATGGCGTTGTTCATGAGTTTGAAAAAGTTCTTCTCAAAAGCGTTGGTAGCACGAGTGCAAAGTTCCGTGTTCAACTCGATATAAGGCTTCAACCATGGAGACTGGTCGAACTCGAGAACCCGATGGATGTAGGTCAACACTAATCCATTCCGCACACACTGCTGTAGATTCCTGTAGTGGATAATGTAGCGGCGTTTGTCTTCTAAGGTGGCGAGAAGCTTCGAAGCCTTAGATGTAATATAAGGCGGCGTCTTCATTTCCGGGCAGAATTGAAGGTCATTATGGAGATCGTGTAAATGTGGAGGGTACTCCAAGTCGACCTCCAGAATGAATCCTTTCGCAGAGTCCTTGGGAACATTTAATATGGTGGCTTGGAGACCGGCTGCATCGGTAGGGGACAGCCATCGGAATCTTCCAATAGGGAGAGCCTGGCTCATGGCCCAGCCATATAAGTTATTGGCATCGTAGTAGGCCAAATATTTGGACGGAGCCGTAGGATCGTACTCTTCCATGTACTTATTATTGGCAGCAGCGTAACGTCCACTACACTGGGTCAGACCCCCTCTGATTCCAGACTTTATAAAATGATACATATCAATATCCGTGAGGAGCTCCAGGTTTACGCCGGTGTATTTTAACATAGCGTCCCAGGTTAATGAGGGCGCAGTCACATACTGGCACGGATCAAGGTCATAAGTCGACATGCACACCCGGCGAAAGTTCTCGAAGACGTCTGCCAACAACAGTACATCTGTCTTCAAATAGAGGTCGCTATATTCTCCGAGCGTGTTGAGACCAAAGTCGCGCCACACCTTCTGAGCCCTCTCGTATTCATCGGTGGTAATGGATGTAGAGGCGAGATCATTGTAGAAGACAGCCTGTGGTGGGAGAGCTGTTTCCTCCAATACTTCCATACTTTGTATGTAACTGTATGGAAACACTCCTTTCTTGGTAACCAGTTGGAACTTGGAGTCCTCGGGGAAGTGACGTCTGACCTCTACAAACTGGTCCTGGGTTAAATTCTTCGCCAGTGTATCCAACCCGGACGCCATAAATCGGAGAGAGTCGATAAACCGAAGTTGGACATAAGACCTGCCGGCAGTCTTTTCTTCATCGTCCAAGTTCACTTCTGTATCGTATAGCCGTACAGTTTTCGAAAACGAGATGAAACGTTCTTTATTGTTCGGTATAACATTAATCTTCTCGTTATCATACCCCAGTTCTTTTATGATGAAATGAGCGTCGTATCCACTAAGGTTGTGGAACACTACTGGATTAAACTGCGGAATTCGATAGAGGATGTTACACTTGGAGTGTGCAGGGAAGCGGTACGCCCCATTCATGTGGTTATGATCCCGCACACGGTCTGTTCCAAGCGGTTTCTTGCATATCCCACAGTCTTCGGTAGTGTGGAACAACAGCTCATTCTGGGCATCCAAAGGTATCATGGGCACATTCGTCGTCAATATCTTACCCAGACGTCTAGCTTCCTTTCTAAGTTTGGTGATAAATTCACGTGCTGCGTCTGGACCCCGGTAGATCTCAAATTTATTGAGGGAGTCGTCATAGCAGCATTTGATGTAACATGCCCAGCTATAAGGGGTATGCAGTTGGAGCGGTGTTGTAGATGATGTGGAGGGGTCGGGCGTTGCAAAACTGTACGGCTGTAGGAGCGACTCAAAGTCGGCATAAATAACGAATGGGACCTGCATTTGTTTTTGGAGACTCGAAAATTCCAAAACGTTGTTGAAGACGGTGGGTATTTGAGTTACGACATGGTTACAGTCCTGCTCAGTATGCCTGGTCAAGGCTGCCTCAGTTGGAAAAAAGATTAAACAGCCATCGCAGATCCATTTATGTAAGCATTTTTTTGATAACTGTTTACCGACCAGACGACCCAAATCCTTGATCCAACAGAAATGACCTTTTTCTTCGTGCTGGATGTAGAGCAAGTTAATGTGCCGAGCTCTCCTGCGTTTAGTAAAATGCAGAGGACCAACAATAGACCTTCCTTCCACTCCGAATACGTTAATACTAAGATCGTTCAAAGCCTCAAACTTGGCAATCTTGTCAAAGGCCATAGGGAACTCTATACCACCAATATTTAAGCAGCTCGAGTAATGGGGGTACTTGCTAAGACGTTGGGGGTGATGCTCAGCAGGATACAGCGCTGCTACAATGGAGTATGCAAAACAGGCTGCGTCGCGGTTTTTCACATTCACCACCGCTTTTTTAGCTTTTATCCAGCGTGGAAGGTCAATGTAAGAGGATCCCCTAAGTGGCTGGTATTTGTTGATGTTTAGTTCTAAATGCAGGACACGTTGTAAGGCCCAACCAGACTGGTGATGTTCAAATTCTTGGGATTTATCGAGCATTTCCCGAGAAAACGCCGTATATACTTTGTTCAAATCGCTCGATCGGGTTATAATTTGATTCTTGGTATTGAAAGATTTAGTTGCTTCGGTATCACCCAAGTCCATCTTTGTGTACATACCAAACACTTCCACATTAATTTTAAGGGTCGTGTGGACCTCCAAGGTGTCTTGGATCAACTTTACAAAATGCTGCTTTTGTTCAAGTAAAAAGTCTCCAATGTCTCTACAACCCGACAGATTATTAATGCGGTAATTTGCGATCCGGGAACGGAAGGCAGACGATAACAGTTGTATCGCTTCTTGTTTGGGGTCTCCGGATTCGGTCTTATGCGCGGCACTACGTAGATGGTGGGGAAACTGGCGTGAAGAAACGTCCATATTGCAATCCTCGCAATATCGTATGTCCTGTCGCTGGCGTTTTGGGACGGGTGCAGCACGTGGTGGTGATGCTCCACGTTTGGCAGACATCGATGTAGAAGAAATAGTATCTCCGTGGGGGGCGTGCTGATACCGGGTTAAATTAGCTCGATGCCCGAACCCCAAACCGCACAAAAATGTTGTTGGCGCTGGTAATCCAGTCGGTGGAACTGGGGCTGTAACCTGACGTGGTGGTCTAACGATATTATGGACCTCCTTTTTGTGTCGGTTAAGGTTGCTCTGGGTCGAGAGGCTTTTCTGGCACACATCGCAGGCGAATACTCTGATGGATTCCATTGTAATCTGCACAATAAAACGATGTTTAATACTCAGTTTAAAACACGTATACCACAATGTTTTGTAGTCGTAGAAGAAACACAACTAAGGAAAATGAGCTGAAACTACTTATAAATAGCCAAATAAATGATTAGAAAATAGACAAATTAGAGCGCATGCGCACAGTCAGCCGATATATAACGTCGCCCCAGGATTTTAATGTAATTTGCACAATAAACGACGCTTAATACTCAGTTTAAAACACGTAAACCACAATGTTTTGTGGTCGTAGAAGAAACACAACTAGGGAAAATGGGCTGAGACCCCTTTTAAATAGCAAAATGATCCGAAAATAGACAAATTAGAGCGCATGCGCACAGGTCGCTGATAAAACGTCGCCCCAGGATTCTAATGTAATTTCCATAATAAACGACGCTTAATACACAGTTTAAAACATGTAAACCACAATGTTTTGTGGTCGTAGAAGAAACACAACTAAGGAAAATGGGCTGAGACCCCCTTTAAATAGCAAAATGATCAGAAAATAGACAAATTAGAGCGCATGCGCACAGGTCGCTGATAAAACGTCGCCCCAGTGGGGATACTCCTAGAGGAATGGGGCGCAGTAACGTCTGGGAAACAAATTTGAAAATAATTGTTTTTGTAAAATTCAGCTACCTTTAACCATTTTCTTGCTATTAGCAAAAAACCAAAACGGCACTATGTACAAATATGAAAATTATGCAATCGATGTGTCATGCTCTATTATGAAAATAATTGTTCTTGTAAAATTTAGCTATTTCTAACCGTTTTCATGCTATTAACAAAAAACCAAAACGGCACTAGGTACAAATATGAAAATTATACCAATCAATGTGTTATAGTCAAATATGAAAATTGTTCCTGTAAAATTCAGCTATCTATAACCGTTTTCATTTCATTAACAAAAAACCAAAACGGTACTAGGAACAAATATGAAAATTATACCAATCGATGTGTTATAGTCAAATATGAAAATAATTGTTTTTGTAAAATTCAGCTATCTTTAACCGTTTTCATGCTATTAGCAAAAAACCAAAACGGCACTAGGTACAAATATGAAAATTATACCACTCGATGTGTTATAGTCAAATATGAAAATAATTGTTCTTGTAAAATTTAGCTATCTCTAACCGTTTTCATGCTATTAACAAAAAACCAAAACGGCACTATGTACAAATATGAAAATTATCCCAGTCAATGCGTCATACTCAAATTTGAAAATAATTGTTCTTGTAAAATTCAGCTATCTCTAACCGTTTTCATTCCATTAACAAAAAACCAAAACGGCACTAGGTACAAATATGAAAATTATACCACTCGATGTGTTATAGTCAAATATGAAAATAATTGTTCTTGTAAAATTTAGCTATCTCTAACCGTTTTCATGCTATTAACAAAAAACCAAGACGGCACTATGTACAAATATGAAAATTATCCCAGTCAATGCGTCATACTCAAATTTGAAAATAATTGTTCTTGTAAAATTTAGCTATCTTTAACCGTTTTCATGCTGTTAGCAAAAAATCAAAACGGCACTAGGTACAAATATGAAAATTATCCCAGTCAATGCGTCATACTCAAATTTGAAATTAATTGTTCTTGTAAAATTCAGCTATCTTTAACCGTTTTCATGCTGTTAGCAAAAAACCAAAACGGCACTAGGTACAAATATGAAAAATATACCAATCGATGTATCATAGTCAAATATAAAAATAATTATTCTCGTAAAATTTGGCTATTTCTATCTGTTTTCATGTTATTAGTAAAAAACCTAAACCGGCACTATGCACAAATATGAAAATTATATAAATAATTGTCTTTGCAAAAGTTTGTTGTCTATAACCGTTTCAAATTATCATGTGACTTTGACTCATAAAAACTTTTATAGCAATATCTTTATAGACAAAAGTTTTACAAATGTTCTTAAGCATGCATTCGGAGCAAAGTTTCTACTTACACAAAAACACTCTGAAGACACTTTTATGATAGATATATTAACCACTCTATACACTATTATTATACAATTAAATTTACAAGTAGTAATATAAACGTGAACTGAATAGAATGGCATAAGGTCGAGCCTTTTCTAAATACTGATAATCATATATGTATCGTGATTGAACACATTTGTCCATCTGATGGTGCAAACTGAAAACATTAACATAATGTTTTATACGAAGTAGGAATCTAATTATAATGGTTACATTAACCACCACTAGATGGAGATAGGTTGTTAGATAGGTTGTGTCGCCGGCGTATTGCTATGAAAGTTTCTATATGAGTCAAGGTCACATGATAATTTGAAACGGTTAGCGACAACTAATTTTTGCTAAGACAATTATATATAATTTTCATATTTGTACCTAGTGCCGGTTTAGGTTTTTTACTAAGAACATGAAAACGGTTAAAGATAGCTGAATTTTCCACGGTTACGTTAAAACTCGTCTATCTGGAAACGCATCGCCAGCAAGTTACCGCTTTGTTGACCTATTTTTGCACATACTTGCAATAGAAATACTGTTCTTTCCTCATTATGTTTCGAGTTGGGTAAAGATGTGCCAAACGTAAATGATGAACCAACAAAATTTTTAAAAATCCAATTTATGGAAATCTGAGAGAGCAAAACCGTATCTGTCAAAATAAAATTTTGTTTCAAAATTGTTACAACATTACCAATTTTACCAAAAAGTGGTTTGTATACCTACCAAAATCGGTTTATCAGGACTGATATTATTAAAAAAAAAAAAACGATTTTACAAAACCGATTTCACTAAAAACGATTTTAACCGGTTTTTACCGAAGCGGGTTTTACCAGAACCGGCTTCTGAGACAACAAAACCGTATCTGTTAAAATAAAATTTTGTTTTAAAATCGATTACAACATAACCCATTTTACCAAAAAGTGGTTTGTATACCTACCAAAATCGGTTTATCAGGACTGATATTATTAAAAACCTATTTTACAAAACCGATTTCACTAAAATCGATTTTAACCGGTTTTTACCGAAGCGGGTTTTACCAGAACCGGCTTTCGGTTAATAAAACCGCTTTGTCAGAATCGATTTACCAATGCCGATTTTACCAAAGCAGGTTTTAGTGAAAACCGATTTTACCAAAATCCGGTGTTACCAAAAGCGGTTCTATCGATACTGGTTTACCAACACCGGCTTGCAGTTTTGATGATAACTGAGCGGTAAACCTGTTTTAAACACATACACTTGCAGATCCGGTACTCGTATATTTTATTATTTAATCTAACAGAAATTACATATGTATAGTCATTATTGTAAAATTTAAAAATAAAAGTACACTATGCAGAAAATAATGTTGTTCCAGTAGTTATACGATACAGATAGCTGTACGTACATTTATTAATACAATCTTTAGGAAATATACAGTCAGTAAACTATCAAGTGGAGAACGTGGGGCATAAAGTAGCTACATGTGAACCCATTTTCTATAAGTGGAAATTGTTAAACTGGAAGATTTAAATACATGCGAACCAAAAATAATACTTGTACACGATTATACCTATTAATATTAATTTCTAATTACAATTATACGTAATTGCATAAAATGTTTATAAAATGCAAATTTACAGAAATATTCACAAATTATGAAGAGTTTTAAGTTTTTATATCCAAATGGCAGTGAACTGTGGTTATCAAAAAATTTACGTTTTGTAGAATTTGGTTTGTACATTTTGCTCTCAGTTCTTGTCACTACTTCGTACTCCTCTATTCTTCTGATACTTCTTAAAACTATAAATAAAGACCGCGATGGGATTAAAACCATTACAATTTCTAAGCAGTACATAGAACTGCGTATGAAGTTGTCATGTCGTACACTTTTACTCTAACGGGAAACACTTCAGTTTTAACAAACAACTTTAATCTGCCTATAAACTTGGATAATGATTCGGAATACGTATTAGGATTAACAAATTTTGAGTCTTATAGCACAACTCCAAACGTTGAAAAAGGAATAATTAATAAATTTTATTATAGATCTAACGGAGAATTCATAGAAATACCTGAAGGTGCTTATGAGATTAGAGAAATTAATAAATATCTTCAAAAAGCTTTAGGCGATAAAAGATGGCGTGGTCGTATGGAACAATCACGAAGCGCTAGAAAGACGCCAGTGTATATAGAAATAACAGCTGACAATAATACACTTAAATGTAGTATTAAATGTAGCCTAGATGTGGATTTTACCAAAAAGGATTCAATTGGTTCTCTACTCGGTTTCAATCCACGAAAATTGCTAGCATATGCCACGCATCAAGCAGACTACGCGATCAACATTTGTAAAGTGAATGCAGTTTTAATCGATTGTAATATTGCAAGTGGATCCTATTTAAATAGTAAACCAGCCCATATAATCATGAATTTTTTCCTCAAGTACCTGCAGGTTTTAAAATTGTCGAGTGCCCACCTACGATTATATATCTACCAATCAGGTCACGTATAATAAATGAAATAATAGTTAAACTGTTAGATCAAGATGGGAATTTAGTTAATTTCAGAGGAGAACTGCTAACTGTAAGGCTGCATTTAAAAAAAAATCTGCAATAGCCATGGGTATTAAGTATAATGCACGCAACATGTCAAGAATCGCTATAAATGTTGGAAATTTCAAAGCAATCGACACTCGATTGATTGTTTCTAGACCGCTAACAACACAAAACCGGTAGTTTTTACAATCGTTAGGACTGCATTTATTTAATTAAAAAGTTGAATGAATAGTGAAATACTGAACGTGCGTGAAAAAGTTTACTTCGACAATGCAATTGTTAATATTGAAAAACATACTCATCAGCCTTATGCTAACACATCTTTAAACAATAATGATGAAATTGGAATCCCTATACAACTACAAGAGGTATACACCTTACCATCGAAGAGTATGCTGTACATAGAAGTTTAACTCGGACAGATTGAAAGGTATCCTATTTTTAGACACATCCAAAAAGAAAAACGGTGTACTTGTGCAGGTATAAACATAACACTGAGGTTTTTATAACTAAAAAAATATTATATGTTAATCGGGATAAAATAAATTGCATTCTTTATTTGAGCCAGTGGTTGAAGCTTTACAAGTCATTTCTGAGTGTATAGTTATACCCCCAAGGTTTAGTATCAGTGGTTGAGGTACTAAGAATTCTTTTATCATCACTTGGAATAAGAACAATTTTGTTTTGTCATGTTTGACTGATCTAATTAAACATCTCGTGGGTGGAAATGTGGAGAAAGATTTATCCCGCAGAGGGTATGTATGTAAAACGGTAAGAGACGTTTGGATTTTAAATCTGTTTGGAGATTCGAATTTTGCATAAAATTCTAGACTAATTTGATGTATCGCATGGCTAAAAAAATTTATAAGAACGGTCAGAAATCGCTATCGGTAAAAAATCTTAAAATGAGGGCAGCTCCCTGGGGGATAATGTTATCTAAAAAATTCCTAAAAATTCGGGTAGCTGAGAAAAATCTAATATTAATTGATACCAAACAAGATAGGTTTATCTCGAAAGATGCAATGCTTGGTCGAATAAAACTATTTGGTGGTGGTGGTGGTGGAGGATACAGGACCGACTTCCTCTATCTACTATAACGCTATGACGTCACGATATTATAGATGGAAGTCTGCACGTCAAGTAGGTAGGGTGGGGGGATCGAGTAGGTATGGTGGGGGGATCAAGTAGGTAGAGTGGGGGAATTTTAAATCTGTTTGGAGATTCGAATTTTGCATAAAATTCTAGACTAATTTGATGTATCGCATGGCTAAAAAAATTTATAAGAACGGTCAGAAATCGCTATCGGTAAAAAATCTTAAAATGAGGGTAGCTCCCTGGGGGATAATCTTATCTAAAAATTCCTAAAATTCGGGTAGCTGAGAAAATCTAATATTAATTGATACCAAACAAGATAGGTTTATCTCGAAAGATGCAATGCTTGGTCGAATAAAACTATTTGGTGGAGGTGGTGGTGGAGGATACAGGACCGACTTCCTCTATCTACTATAACGCTATGACGTCACGATATTATAGATGGAAGTCTGCACGTCAAGTAGGTAGGGTGGGGGGATCGACTAGGTATGGTGGGGGGATCAAGTAGGTAGAGTGGGGGGATTTTAAATCTGTTTAGAGATTCGAATTTTACATAAAATTCTAGACTAATTTGATGTATCGCATGGCTAAAAAAATTTATAAGAACGGTCAGAAATCGCTATCGGTAAAAAATCTTAAAATGAGGGTAGCTCCGTGGGGGATAATCTTATCTAAAAAATTCCTAAAAATTCGGGTAGCTGAGAAAAATCTAATATTAATTGATACCAAACAAGATAGGTTTATCTCGAAAGATGCAATGCTTGGTCGAATAAAACTATTTGGTGGTGGTGGTGGTGGAGGATACAGGACCGACTTCCTCTATCTACTATAACGCTATGACGTCACGATATTATAGATGGAAGTCTGCACGTCAAGTAGATAGGGTGGGGGGATCGAGTAGGTAGGGTGGGGGGATCGAGTAGGTAGGGTGGGGGATCGAGTAGGTAGAGTGGGGGATCGAGTAGGTAGGGTGGGGGATCGAGTAGGTAGGGTGGGGGATCAAGTAGGTAGAGTGGGGGGATCGAGTATGTAGGGTGGGGGGTTCGATTAGGTACGAAGTGTGCCAAACCCAGGGAACCTGGAGAAAATCCTCTTCTCATTTTCTCCTTACGGGAATTTACATGTAAATTAAATACTAGGTAGGGTGCGGCAGCCCTTCGAGGAAGGGTGGGGGGTTCCATCGGGATAAAAATCCTACAAGGAGGCCCCAAGGCGGCCCACAAGGAGGGATCAGGGAGAAAATCCCTCTCCTCAATGGGAATTTACATAAAAATATATATATATATATATATATATATTGCTGTGTTGGATCGCACGAAGTGGCCCAGAACATACCTATTCTATCTACTGAGGGGATAAGCAGGTAATATTTTATTTCCTTATAAGTGGGAATCGTGTAAACATGTTGTAGTTCTTCAACAACCATCAGGTTGCTAAAATCTATATAGAGCCAGATGGACAGAAAAAAGATACAACAGTATAGGAACACCTAGACCAAGCTATATTAGTCAAATTATTAGAAATTTAGGTTGTGAAGAGTATGTAGACCATTTTAGATTAGCTCAGAATAGAAAAGAATTTAGAGCTGCGTCAAACCGACTTTAAGTAAGTTCGAAAACAAAACAAAAAAGTAAATAAATAAAAATTAGTTAACTATATGTCACCGTGACATCTCACAATTAGTTAGCGGTCTGGCATGTTGAGGCGGCTCTGTGGCGTATTGATATGTGTGTGACTACTACGCCCAAGGTCCCGGGTTCAAATCCCGACACGGTCCGCTTGAAAAATGTTAGGCGAGCATTTTTCACAAAAATATACCCTCGTTCAAATGAGAGGTAAAATGGAGGTCCCGTGTGTGAGTGTTGTCATGCACGTTAAAGAACCCTACCTTGCTTGGAACAACAAGGGTTTGTCAAAATTCCATGTACTCCAAATAAAAAATACTCGCTTCCTGGCTAATGTAGTCCCTTCGGGTGGAACATTAGAAAATCACATGTAATATCTGTCATGTTGGCAGCGATTCGGTGCTTAATCCTTACCATAACATATCATTTAACACTTTTCCTTTTTTGGAGGGGATAACCAGGTAATATTTCATTTCCTTATAAATGGGAATCATGTAAACATATTGGAGTTCTTTGACAACCATCAGGTTGCTAATATCTATGTAGAGCCAAGTAGATAAGAAAAGGATAGAAAAATATAGAATAACCTAGACCATGCTATATTAGTCAAATTATCAGAAATTTTGGTTATGAAGAGTATGTAGAACTTTTTAGATTACCACAGAATAGAAAAGAAGTTAGAGCTGCGTCAAACCGACCTTAAGTAAGGTCGAAAACAAAATGATGATATATAAAATATTTACAAGAATAATTCATAATGGCCTAGCATAGATTCAAAATTACGACTAATTTCATACGTTTAAATTAATTAGTAACAGTAAGGAAACACATATCATTTGTGTAAGTCCTATCAGTTTTCAAATTTGAATACTTTGCAGATAGTTAATAAAATTTTTAGAATACATAATATCAACTTAACGACATTAATAAATTATTTGTGTTAACGTTTTATTCGGTAAAAACCTGGTAAGCAAGGTTAATCAATCCCAGGGTATGCATGCCAAAATAATCTTACATATTTTTAATTCAAATAAACATTTAATAAAACAAGTAATTTAGTTATCCAAAAATGATTTATTTAATAACAGCTTGTTCTGCATTATATGATACTATCTTGAAAAGCAAATTTTCCAAGGATTAACAAACTAATTCATTTTACAGCTAATAAGCAAGTTAGTATGAAATTTCAAAACATTGAAAATTTAGAGGCGTACGTACCTAGATGCATCCATTACTTCAACTAAATGAGGTATTAGACCTGCGCCAACAAATTTGTAATAACTTAAATCATAGACAAGACATTAACAGGCAAATTAACCTCCCTTACTTTATTAATCGAATAAACAATAAATATAGAACTACTTTATCACACAGTTAATGATGAAAGATCAAATGCAAATTCTGCGTGATGCAAGATGTTTACAACCAATATCTTCAAACTTTTGTACAGTAGTCAGGCGTGTACTTGGTGTTCCACACGTGTTTAAAACACCACTACAACCAACAGCTGCTCCAACACTAACTAATCATTTTATTATCTTTCTAACTTAGCGTAATAATAAAGAGATCAATTATGGACACTACCAAGATCCGTTTTTCTAAATATAGGGACCCATTCTTAGATTGCAATCTTTCATCAAAAACTTGAGCAACTTCCCGAGGTCCTAGAAGAACCGCAATCACATTAATATTCGTTTCCAGAAAAAAGTTTGTTACAGATGCAGGCGTAAGAAAACACCGATACGACTTTGTTTAAAACGAGAAACAGATGTTTATGTTAAAAGCGTTTTAGCGCCTGAATATACACAACCCACAATACATGTGAGTATAACTTGACATCTGAAATATTAAATAGTCAATCTAGATTATTTAGACATAAAGTATTGCAATTTAAATCGTGTGGCATTTATATGTGCTACAATATATTTAATTTTTATAAAAAAAGTTGCTGAAGAACTTTAACATTATAATAAAATTGATTTTTTAGTGAAATTGATGTCAAAACATTTAGTGCATTGTCTTAAAAAACTAATATGAAAAAATTTCCACGTCCATCAAAGGCTCCTGTGAGTCAAAAGCAGCCCGCATGTCAAAATTGAGATATACGAAAATGTGAGATCTTTTAAATAGTATTAATCAATTTAAACGATTTAAACTAAAAGTTGTTTTCTTAAATATTTATTGTTAATATTGGAAAAGAAAACACGGTTATAAAATCAAAACGAACTTGAAATTTTTAAGAACTGTTACGGGTGAAATAGGTGTTAAATAAACTAAATTTTGATTTGCCCTAAAGGGAAGGGAATCCCGTAACAATACAAGGGCGCGTCAGCTAACTGCAGTGGTGCGAAAGTGGGTCCGTATGGATAATTGAAAAAAAATATAAAGAAAAATAAAGAAATTAAAAAATAATAAATAACAAAGTTTTAAATTCAAAATTTCTACATTACATTAACACTTACCCAGAAAGACCTTCCTACTGTCAAAATCGAAGGGAGCCAACAGTCTGTTCTCGCTATACCTTTGATATCATTTCTATACGGCAAACTATCATTCCGCATAAAACACTCTTGCTTTGGTATCCTAAAGTTGGACATAATTAATGAAATTTCTCACAACGAAATGCTCCCTTCAGGTACGACTAACACCGGAGTAGCTGGATATCCTCTACAGTTCGCTAGCATTAACTATTTCCTAAATAATTTATATAGAAATCAACCTAACCTTAACCTCTATTAACATAAAAATAATTTCAATGCGCTTACCAATATCCTTTCCTACGGATAATTTCCTAATGTCAAACCTGGCCAGGGGTTGCTAAAATAAATTCTAAAAGAAAATCTTAAAACCAAATTTATTTCTAAGCCATCAACAAAACTATTCAGCACTTTAAATTTTTCTTGCTTGCCTATTTAATTATTAGACATCAGCATAGATATTGGCAGCGCCGTTCATATAAAAACAAAGAAAAAGACAGTTAAACACCAACATTGTGCCAATGATTGTCTTTTCCAAAATATTTTACTCCTACCTACTTCTTAATATTTTACTAATAAACGTATTCTTATAATTATATAACCATTTTCCCGTGGATAAATCTTTAATAAAAAAAAATCACTTATGTTCACTTAATGTCCTCCGTTGAAAAATGTCAAACATATTACGTTCACCCACATATAAATATTACTTAACCTATAATATTACTTTCAGTTTCATTTCCTTAATTTAACAGTTTATCATGCCCAGACTGCGCCAGCGTTTATTTTGTCGGTACTATACTTCCTGGTTCTTTGTATTCTTTAAACAACAGCTTTCTACGTACCTAGACGTACCCGGAAGAAAAGTAAATACCAGGCAAACTATCAACGCGGAGAGTGAGGGGATTCACCTACATACCAGGAAAACAAAAAAAAAACACATCGCCCACGATTATCTATTAACAAATAAAAATAAATAACGGATTCTGTACAAACAAGCAAAAGCCATAAATTAAGCGTTACTGTTTCAAAGCAAACAATTATGTGATATGAACACTTTAGTACTTTAAATACGAAGTGCGCATCTCGTATTTTACACAAAATAAAATTAATCAGTAGTAAATAAACAGGTGAGAGCTTTTGTCAAGCGTTTTTAAAATTGCACCTAATACTTTTGTAAAACAAACTAATCAGTAGGAAAGAATAAGCATGTGTTCGTCAAACATTTTTAACTATGCTACATCACATCTTTAGAGCATAATATCGATTCGCAGCAACAAACAATGGTTCTTTAGTGTCACGTTTCTTATCACGTAGCTACACTAAACGCTGATACGGAATATGCCATTGGTATACTCAAAAGGAAACAAGTTGTATACCTGTATGTGTCTGGATACTTATCTTGCAACCCGTTGGGGTTGAGTCAGCACAGCATCGCCATGGTAGTCAGGATCTATTCATTCTGCCACCGTAACTGCAGCAGTGGTCTACGGACAAATGCAGTTGGTCTACAGACAAAAGCAGTTGGTCTACATAAAAAAGAACCAATTTGGCCTCCAGCTAAAAGCTAAAAAGAGAATCTGATTAAAATGAGTAAGCGCGGGAAAACTCACCAATACACGCAAGATACCTCCTACTTGTCGAACAAAGAAACGTGCATTGCTTTTGAAGTACTGTGACGAATGATGTAGAAAATATTTCAACGCACAAGCTGCAGAAACAAATTCAAAATGGGTTCAAATCACACGAGTTCGAACTACAATTCTCGCGTTAGCAAAACTGAAAAACACCCTATGAAATAATAGTAGCATCTATCATTTCGACAAGTGTTTAAATGGGAAACACCAGAGAAAGCAATTATAGGTTATCGGAAGGTTTAACAAATTACCGGATACTTAAAACAATGTATATACTACTTAATTTATTGAATAAATTTTCATTTTAAAAGCAAAAGGGATTTGTGTTAAAATTATGTTAAGCGGGCTTATACTAAACAGGTACACTATATAGGGTATTGTTGGAGAATTTAAGAACAGAAATGGAATTTATTCGAGCGGGTAATGACTTAACCAGGGGAAAAAGGGTATTTAATTTAGGTAGAAAAATAAACGTAACAAGCTACAATCTAACCCCAAAATTTCAAGTTAATGGCGGAATGAACTAATCCAGTTTCAACGGTTATCTCGATGCTAAGCACATCCGCAAGTGTTTCGAACATACATTGCAGTCCGCAAGCGTAAGATTAAATAATTCATCGTATGCCGCTTATTTCTTCTGCTATGCTGTGTTTCGTACCCTCATCTCACTACATTTTAATTCCTAACTACTATCTTTTAATTTTTCACTTTCCGAATTTGACCTTGTCTGGAGTCTCATACAGAACAGCACTTCCCCCCGCCTGCGATTACACCTTCTCGTACACTTACATAATTGATCTTTTCAGGTTAACGTTTTCTATATAACTGATTATGTCACTTTCAATCGCCCCTCTATTCTAATCGCGCGTATCTCTACATTTCGATGTTTTCAGTTAACTGAGTTCTTTACAACTAAATGCAATTCCACTTCCGTTACGTACAATAAAACTTATTTTATTCCTACTACTGTTACGGACAGAGTCTGGTTAATACAATGTTTTGGGTTTATCTATGTTTGTTTACTTTACCGTTCTTACTGTTTACAATTTGTTGCAATGTATTTACCTGTGTGTGCTTGTCACATTTTAATGTCTGCATTGTAGTTTTACTAATGTCATCGATCGTTCATTCTTATCACATAATGTAGCTAAATGTTATTTTGTACTTTCCTATTTGAATTGTTTTTCTTTTCAGCAACAAGAATTAAATATTCTGATTAATTGAGAATAATTATTCACGAAATCCTTTATACAAAGCGCATCCATATATTTTGTCCTTTCAAAATTAAATTTTATTTTTTCGCATCTAATTTGTTGTCAACGTAACGCATCGCGTTACTAAACTAAAAAAATAAACTTGCGTTACTAAATCTAACATTAAGTAGACTAAATAAGTATGTACATAATTGTATACTACACTATAATTGTCTAATTTTGATTTTTGTTACAAATTTTTAATAATTTGCATCTGTTTTATTAACCTAATGAAAAGTATTACATAAAAGTTTGAAATCAAAAATTTAGCATAATCTCCGCATACATGAAAATTAGAAAAACTTAACATTCTGCTTTTGATAGCAGCAAATCCTTTTAAGATAAGCTCTGTATTAATGGTGTCTAACAACTCAGATTCTACCAACAAAATGGCTAATCCAGATAGTCTTTTTTGCAAAATGCTTAACATTAAACAACTTTTATCAGTTTAAGTGTGGTAGATGAAAGTCCATTTGATGCAACTCATACCGGAAGAATAAGAAGGATCATTAAAGAAATTGCTACATCGAAAACGGTTGATGTTAAATTATTCCTGAAAGATATATGATAAAGATCGCTTGAATTTTTAAACTCATTTGAGAGGGAAACATTTTAAGCGCTTTTACTTCTTAAAGATATCATTGTTGTCAGTATTAGTTTAATTTTTGAATTCGTCGGTTAATTTTAAATATATGGTTTTGCAATGTTAATTAAGAATCCAAAAATATTGGTAAGTCTTAACATTAATTCAAATTTATCTACAAGACCGTAAAGCTGTGGTCAATGATTCGCAATAAAAAATTTATTTCAACGTTTTGATCTTTGACGGTTTATTGGAATATCGATAATCCGTAAGTTTCTGTCGCATCGCATCCTTCTGCAAGAATTTTGAATAAACGGTAAAGTAGTTTCTACGTCTACATTTATAGCTGTTTCTACCGACTAAGTTAGAATTTTTTTAAACTAGCTATCGTGTTAGGAAATTTTTTAAAATAATCTAATAAGTTACCCAAATAATCTAGATAAGTTTTAATATTTACTAGCTGGATTTTGTAAAATTTTGCTTAAAACCATAATTTAAAAAAGTGTCGTACTAATTAATGACAGAAGTTGTAAATTCAAAATACTGAACGTTTGTCAATGTTTGTCAATCAGTTTACTTTTTATGTTGTGTTGCAAAGTAAAGTAGAATCCACTGAAATTTTTAAAAGGGCATCAGTACTCGATTCCAAATCAAGGTTAAAGGTTTTAAATAGAGATGGACTCGGGCCGGACCCGGCCCGACGCAGCAAGGTAACCGGCCCGGCCCGAGGCCCGGCCCGTATTCAGCGAATGAGAAGATATTTTTTCTGTTGTGTTCAACAAGTAACTATCACTCTTTTGTTTAATTTAAGAGTATAATGATTTTGAATTACAATCAAGATACTTGTGGAACATATCGTAGTATATCATTTGATTTTTGATTCTGTTACGTACCTAGACGTAGCCGGAAGAAAAGTAAGTGCCAGGATAACTATTATACGCGGAGAGTGAGGAGATTCGCTTTGCATACCAAAAAGAAACAAAAAACACATCGCCGACGATGATCTATTAACAAATAAAAATAAATAACGGATTCTGTACAAACAAGCAAGAGCAATAAATTAAGCGTTACTATTTGAAAGCAAACAGTTAGGTGATACGAACGATTTAGTACATTAGATACGAAGTGCACATCTCGTATTTACACAAAATAAAATTAATCAGTAATAAATAAACCTGTGAGAGCTTTTGTCAAGCATTTTAAAGTTTCACCTAATACTTTTTGTAAAATAACTAATTAGTAGGAAAGAATTAGCGTGTGGGAGCTTTTGTCAGATATCTTTTAAATCGTACATAGTACTGCTTGTAAAATATACTAATCAGTACAAAGGAATAAGCGTGTGTCTGTCCAATACTTTTAACACAGGTACATCACACATGTAGAGCGATAATATCGATTAGCAGCAACGAACAATAGTTCTACAATGTGACATTTCTTGTCACATAACTACACCAAATGTTGATACGAATATCCCATTGACACACACAAAAGAAAACGAATTGCATACCTGTAGGTGTCCGGATACTTAGCTTGGAAACCGTCGGGGGTGAGTCAACACAGAAATCCATTCACCCTGGCATCGTAACTACAGCAACGACCTACGCACAAAAGCAGAAAGAAAGAACACATTTGGCCTCTACTTAAAAAGGCAATCCACGCCAGACACCTCCTAGTTGTCGAACAGAAAATAAACAGACGTGCATTGCTTTTGAAATACGGTGACGAATAATGTAGAAAATATGTCGACGCACAAGCTGTAGAAGCAAATTTAACAATGGTTCAAATAATACGAATTCCAACTGCAACTCCTCGCTTATCGAAACGCAATTAAAACTGGAAAACCCGGGTTTTATCAGATAGTGTGCGACCTTATTTCAACAAGTTTTTACATTCAAACAATAAAGAAAATTATTATAGGCGGTCGTAATGTATACCAAGATAACGAGTACCTGAAACAGGATATAACTATTTAGTTGTTGCATAAACTTGTCGTTTCAAAGCAACTACATTTAAGTTGAGGAATTTATTCGTGAGCGTGTTTATTATTAATTATGTTGAGGGATTTAACAGTAGAAACAGAATTTATTCGAGCGGGTATTGAATTAATAAGGGAGAAAAATAGGGTAATTAATTTATGCTGAAAATAAACGTAACAATTCTTTAAAAATCCTAGAAATAGGTAACAAAGGTACAAAATGTTTAGCAATTTTCAATATTTATGAAATTGTACGCTTAACGCACCTTATGATCTTTATAATAAATTTGCGTCCGCTTTATTTTGTCGTTCCTACTGCACAGAATTTTACTAAAATTACCTACTTGAAATTAGAGAGTTGTTACAAACTCATTCCACACAGACTTTATTAAAAGAATCTTCAAATAAAGTATTCTTTTTAAAAGTTTGCATCCAATCTAAAGGAGTGTTAGTGCAAGTGTTTTTTCCCTTACTTTTTATTCTGACATATATGTTTAGTATTCTACATCTATAGGTTATGTTTTAAAAATGAATAAAGAATTAATCTCTTTTGTGATAAGGTGATCTACATGTTTAACTATATTGGAAAAAATCAAAGAAATTGTATTCACACAAAGATGAACTTTTTTTTATTATTTGAGTCTTTTATTTCCCACTGATTCGATGACATTTGTATGTGTTGTCAAAGTGTTTTCACTGAATACTTTTGAGTTTACTTCAAGACACTGTTTTACTTCTTTCCAAGCATATAGCATATCCGTTTTCAAAAGGATTTTACAGTTTACTTCTAGGAAAAGCATTACAAAACAGCATCCTCGTATTTAGAGCGTTGACGTTTTATATCTTTTTCGTGTTATAAACTTGGACATTATATTTCTAAATTTAATTACAGAAACAACACTACAACAAACCATTTATTTCGCTATATTTATACACAAAGCAGACAATTAAATGTAAGTTTGTACGTTAGGCATTTGGCATATGTCAAAATTAAGGCGCCTTAAATAAAAGCATTCCCTGCCTGTGTTTAAATTAAATAAAGGTGTCCTGTATTTTAATAAAGTACAAACATTAAAGGTGTAAATACTCCCTGTATGCTTGTTGTGGTTTGTTTAACATTCTTCTTAATTTTCTTTGGGAATTAAACCACTTATATTTATGTCATAAATGTCAAACTTGAAGTTTTTATTATTTTGACAACGATCCTAGGTTATGGATCGAAACGTAAATAAAGTTGATTTTAAAAAATATAAGTGGTTTAATTCCCAAAGAAAATTAAGAAGAATATTAAAGGTGTAATTGCGCATGTGTAAATGTCAAATAAGGGAAAACTTTATTAAAAAATTGGTAAAATGAACTTTGCAATAACTCTCTAGTGTTTTAGGCGGTAGACATAAATTATACACGTGATTGATAATATCGACGTTCGCCGCATGATTGAGATTTAGAGTATATACATATACATAATATAAATCGTGCAAACTTTTGAATTATGAATAAATCACCCAGTTTGATGTTCCTGAGCATCTTTAACTTGCCTAAAATACAACATGAGGAACATTAAATAGGACTAGAAAAAATATTCGGTATAAGAAGCGAGTTATAATATCACGTTTCCTTTACACTAAACAAGACGAAAAACTGATTATTAATGGGTTCATGAAGACACTATTTGAAAATATAGTTAAGAACGTTTACTTACTTAATGTAAGATAGAAGTGAAGGGACGATGGATGGAGTATCTACTCGTGCGTTTTTCGGCCCGAAAAGTTCGGGCCGGCCCGAGTCGTTTGGCCCGGCCCGGCCCGAAAAAAGATAGGCCCGGCCCGGGCCCGGCCCGAATAAAGTAGTCAACGGCCCGGCCCGGATTCGGCCCGAAATCGGGCCGGGCTCGGGCCGGGCCTGCCCGAAAGCCCGAGCCCGAGTCCATCCCTAATGATATTGGATAGAACACAACGATAAAACTTCCATTTACTTTAAATTTTTTTGTACATATCTTAAAACAACACTTACTTGTTTATTGCTACTTGCATCTTGCATACAGTACAAGATTACTAAAAAATATTTTGAAATGCGGATCATGTTTAAAGTTGAGTATTATAGTTTTGCAAATAGCAAATCTATGAGCTTATCTTGAATTTGGCTTCCTACATAATGTGACATCCTATCTAAGCATTTTTGAGACTATTCTATACACGGCAAATCATATTGAACTTTCCGCTTTTAAAGAGGTGGGTAATAAAAACAAAGCAAAATACAGTAAAAATTATTTTATTATTTGAAAGAACATAGAATGCAGTTTTATTTTATTATGATTTGAAAATAATATCATCTAAATGTCTACCTCCATTGTCCAAACACTGACGGAGCTTTTCCTGGAAGTTTTCTATGACTCTGTGAATCATATTCCAAGGAATAGCATTAATTTCTTTAGTGATGGAGCCTTCAGTTTATTGGTAGTTGGGGTACGAAGTTTATACACCTTTTCCTAGAGGTAACCCCAAGGAAAAAAATCACATGGGGTTAAATCTGGCGATCTGAAGGTCCACCCAATGTCACCTCGCAAAGACATAAGACGACCGGAAAACATTTGCCTTATAAGTTCCATTGAACAATGAGATGCATGGGCCGTAGCATCATTTTGTTGGAATCAAATGTTTTCATTTTCATGGTCTTGAAATAGTTCATCCACTTTTGGTTTCTAAAAAATTTCAATCATGTGACAATACCGAGCATAAGTCACTGTTATAACTTCACCATTTTCTTCGAAAAAGCAGGGACTCCACACACCAAAATCTTCAATAGTGCCCCACACTGTTACTCTAGGGCAGCGGAGTGGTCCTTGGTGAAGTTTCCGAGGGTTATTCTCTGGCCAATAGCGAAAATTTTGTTTATTAACAGTTCCGCCCAGGTGAAATTGGGCCTCATCACTAAAGATCGAAACAGCAGTACGAGGAATACTCTGCAGAATATCACGGCACAAATTTTTTCGTGTGTCAAAGTCTCTGTCACTTAACTCTTGCACTAACTGCATTTTATATGGGTGCAATTGAAAGTCTCTATGAAAGATTCTTCCGACACTACAGGCCGATAATCCCAGTGAAACGGCGTGTTTACGAACAAATCGTTGGGGGGACGGTTGAATTGAAGCCCGTACTCTATACACGTTTTCTGCTGACGCTGAAGTTCTAGTTCGACTTTCTGGTTTTCTTTTTAATGCCGAAAATGTCGCTCTAAGATTAGTTACCCAATTCCTAATTGTTGGTCCAGTGGGGATGGGATCGTAACGACCAAGAGCAAAGTGTACACGAAACGCACGCTGTGTTGTGATCACTGATACACCATTTCTAATAAATTCTTCCACCACGAACGCTCGATGTTGACCCGACCAAGCCATTATTATCTATTGATGAGGTATGTCAGGTTTTATAAAAGCAAGGTTAGGGCTACTGCTAAAAAGGTGAAGTACTATTTGTTTTGTGTTGTCGTAGAGAAATTCAGGTTATGATATTTAATTATTGTGATTTATAGAGCACAAACGGTGTTCTTAACATTCAACTTATACGTATTTTTTTTAGATTTAATTCGATAGTGTTTTTGTATAATCAAACTGTAGGTCCATTCACGAGACATTCTGGTCGTTAGTTGTCGGTAGTACTTTAGGGTTCTGCGTTTCCTTTTTGTTTCTGTTATAGCTTGCGTATCTCTAAATACATTGCGCCTTTCCCTCTTAATGAGATTTAACAAATTAAAAACATGCCCTTTCACATGCTTACCGCCTGGAGTAATTTCCAAGTTAGTCGCAAAATGTACTCTGTACCTCATTTTCGCAGAATCTCAGGTTTACCGCAACGTATCTCTCGGAACGGTGGTGATAGTGGGGAAGGCTTGAACAAAGTGACGGATGGTGTACCTGTAAGGATCTTAAACACAATGACTACGATATCTCGCTAAAAAAACAAGGGTTGGGTAGTGTCGTGACAGTATCGAGAAGAACCAGCCACCAAGGAGTGTTACGCGAAGTTATGGAACCAGTTGACTAAACCATGCCCGCATTTTATACAACAGCTTGCAGGACTTAAAAAGTTGATCCGACGGACTCGGACGTGTTTGCGGTCGACGATGGTCAAGGAAAGACCACTAACTTTGATTTTCCAATGCTCCACCCGAAGGTACTATATTGGCCAGGAAGCTGTTCCAAATAAGGTAGGGATCTTTAACGTGCGCGACAACAATCACACACGAGACCTACATTTTTACCTCTCATCCGAACGAGGGCGTATTTTTGTGAAAAATGCTGGCCAAACATTTTTCAAGTGGATTGTGTCGGGATTCAAACCCAGGATCTTGGGCATAGTAGTCACAAGCGCACCAACTTTGCTACGGAGCTTCCTCGATTGTAAAAGACCGCAGTAGTCGAGCATAGAATTAATACTGGAGATGCTTCGTCTCGTTGGCAAGCTCAGTTGTGCTTGTTCATATAAAGTATTGTATGGAGTACAAACGATTCAATGACGTGACGAAAAAAGAATAGCTACCCAGTTCCAAGAATTCACCACACTATATACGCTTTTAGAGTCGTAATGGTTCTCAACCTTGGATTTGAATAGTGGCTACTGAGAAGTAGATATGGAATCTAAAAATCGGGAAAAGGCTGCTTTCACTATTGATACTAACCTATGACAGTTTAAAGTCATGCCATTTAGGCTCTGCCGCGCTTTTGCCATCTTTGGGATAACATCTTGCGTGGGCTATCGGAGAAAACGTGAATTGTGTATTTGGATGACGGGATCGTAATTGGAAAGTCAGTTGGGGAACACTTTGAAAATTTAAAAAAAGTATTTCGTTGACTCAGAGAAGGCAGTTTTGAAATTAAGTACAAAAAGTGTCACCTACTATGCGAAAAAGTAAAATACCTAGGGCTCGTAGTTTCACGCAACAGAGTCAGACCAAACACGGAAATGGTTAAAGCGATACAAGAGTTGCCGACGCCGAAAGACAAATGCCAACTACACAGCTTTCTGGGTTGTGCACTTACTATAAAAGATTTGTTTTTGGGTTTGTGAATATTACCAAGCCATCTAGCAAGTTGACTGAAGATATGTGATTACGTTTGGAATGAAGATGGTCAGAATACGTTATAACAACTAAAACAGTTATTCGAAGACGGTAGTCATTAATAGCAGTTAGAAATAAAGTATGATCTACTATATCGGACTACTGTAATCAATGACGATTGGCAGCCTCTACAGATACGAACGGAACAAGAGAATGACAAAGAGCTAGGCGTCCTTCCAATTTGGAAATCCGCAGGAGAGCGTCCGTCTTGAAAAGACACTAGCTTAATAAGTAGCTCCCTGAGGTGGTACTGTGCACAAAGGGTTGCCCTAGTAAATGCAATCTTGGTGCGATACTTGGAAGGTGGAGGTGGATGTGTGAGTACGCTTCGGGTGGTTGTGCCTAAACCCGAGTGTCGGAGGTTTTAAGACATCTGCATAATGGGATCTTTGGAGAAAGTGCGAGCAAAATTTTACTGGGTAGGCTGCTAGGACGATGTAAACAAGTGGTACCGCAAGTGTCACCTGTATGCACTATTGGGAAACTGTAGGGCTCCAATGAGGCGATACAGTGTGGCGAGCTCCTTTGAGAGAGTGGCAATTGATATTGCCCGTCCATTTTGTGGTACCGACTACGGGAATAAGTATATCTCGCTGGTCATAGACTATTTTACGAAGTGAACCGAAGCGTATGCTATACCAAACGAAGAAGCTGCAACCGTCGCTGACGTGCTGGTAAAGGAACTGTTCTGCGGTTTTGCAGTTCTAATGTGATTGCACGCTGATAAGGACAGAAATTTTGAGTCATCGTTATTCTATCGAGTTTACTGGCTGTCAGCGATGAGAAAGACCCGAACAACATCTTGACGATGGACTTTATTCATGGGCACAAAAGTTTTGCATTTCAGAGTTATTTAGGTTACAATAATAAATCTCGAGGCTGTTATTTGCATAGTTTCTGATATACTCTCAAAATTAGATAGTATAATTGAAATGTATATAAATTGCCGTCATTAACATTGAAAGTTAGTTTAATTGAAGTTTCGATATGAGTATGATAGAAGCTTTGATTACGCCACTCTTTCTAATTGACGCTCTGGTAGCGTGGTAGGAATAAGTAGTGTTTTATATGTAATGTAGGTTACTGTCGATATCAATGTGAAATGAATTACTGCAACAATTATATAAATTAGTGAATAATGCTAGGATAGTAAATTATAGTGCTTCGATGGTAAGTAACTAAAAAAGAGCATCGTAGTTTTAAAAAGATAATACTTGTACCGTTAGCGATCAACTGGAGATAAATTGTTGTGAGAGCTTTTAGAATTCTATTGCAACTACGAGTTGCTGAAAAGGCTTGTATAATCAGTTTGAAAATAAAGAACTGTTGTTATTGCAAATACAATTCTTGTTACAGTACAAAACGTGTTCCATTATAAATATACAGAGTTACTTTTTTTTCTTAATCTTCTTTGGGGATAAAACCACTCAAAGTTTTTAAAATCGTTCATATTTACGTTTCTATCCATGACCTAGAATTGTTATTAAAATAATAAAAATTTCTAAGTTTGACATTTTTGACATAAATTGAAGGTGACTTTGATTTATTAATGTTTGATTAGAATATATTAGATAAAAATTTTAAACTTTAGAGAAATCCGTAACTTCAGTTTGTGTTGCGCCCTGGGAGAAAAAAAAAACTGCAAACCAACTCGAAGAAGATCAAGCAAACGAATTTAGAGTACGATGCAAAATCAAAATAGAAAAGCATCACAAAATAAAACCAAATGTAAATAGTAACAAAATAAAAGCAATTCGCAATTAAAAAACCATAACTCAATTATAATTCTACCTGCTGACAAAGGCAATGCAACAGTAGTAGTGGATAAAAACGATTACAACGCAAAAGACAACGAACTGTTAAACACTGAGAATTACACTAGTTTAGAAACGGACCCAACAAAATCAATTGAAAATAAAATATACAAAATTCTATATAAATTTAAAAATGAGTTCGAAAACAAAGAAAGATGCAAACTGGTCCCACATTACAGTAAACCGCCCCAGTTTTACGATCAATCAAAAATTCATAAAACAGCCATTCCATTGAGACCTATCGTAAGCTCCATAGATTCACCATGCCATAATTTAGCAAAAACTGTTGTGAAAAGTTTAATGAATTTCAATCCATCAAACATGTGCTTAAAAATTTTACCATAATTGTCATTGCATAATTAAAATAAAATTCATGAAAACAAGAAAACTAATTAGATAAGAACACAAATTGCAAAAGAAATGCAAAAAGCTTCAATCTTAAGCATCATAAGCTCATATGTACAGCTTCTCATACATTTCAACAGTTGTTAAAATTAGTTTCATGAGTATTAGGCACTGGTTTTACATTATTCTACCTACGTTCAGTGATAGTTTCAGGGCAACAGTATAATACACACAACCTTGAATAAAATGTCAATATTTTTTAATTATCTCCCTAATGCTTCCTTCTTGTTCATTATTATGCAAATTGAGAAACCTAGTATAAGAACACATGTTTATAATATAACTGGTTATCTTTTGCAGGCCTATTTGTAGGGGCGTCCGCGTGTAGTGCACGTGCAGCGCACTTACAAAAGGGAGGCTAGTAATAGGGGAAAGCAAAAATTTAGAATACTTTTATAATATAAGTGCACAGTATCTAACTTCTATCAGCAATCTATATACTTTCATATACAATTCAACCTGCAGATTTTTGACAATCAATCAACTATACAGCACCTGAGCAACAAAGATAAATATAAAAATCTATTGCAACCTAGCAAATCGACACGGAAAACGTAAGTTTTTATTTTCATTTATCAGAGTTTTAACTCTCTATGTATAGTATCAGACATGAAGCCCTCTCCTAATAATACTTCCGATTAAAATAAATGAAGCAACGTGTTAGTAAATTTATACACATATAACAACGTGCAAAATTTAATTATAATTTACACATAATAAACCTTATTATCTTATTATCACCAAATTGGATGTTGACCAAAACTTCTCTACTAATATAGTATTATTATAGCTACCAATTTATCAAATTGAGGTGTTGTATCAGTTAAGTCAATGTGTTTCACAAAAAATTTCTAAGACGCCTGATAGAATTGACCATTACTAAAAAGGAATCTACAAGACACACGACATGAGTAGTTATCAATTACATTTTTCGCAGCGCAATGGTTCTTGTCTGTTACATATAGTATATTGATTATTTGAGCATAATCGACATATTTTTAAATTTCCTCAGACGTTCGTGGGTAGCTACATCCACATCAAACCATGCATTCAATATTTTTCAGGCATTAAATAAAAAAGAAAAGAAGAGAACCAAATTTTTATTTTTGCTCTCGAAATTAGTAACAAATCATGAGTAGATAAACTATCTTCATATGAGGCTAAAGAAACTGTTTTTTACAAATATTTTCCCATAAGGCGAACTCATGAACACCGCCTTTTTAAGAATTCCAGATCCACATACGATGGTATAGGCAGCGCAACATTAGACAATAAGATGATACAAACAAACGACTCAAGTTGCGTCACAGTAACTTTAGAACGGCCAACGTCACCCTCAAGATCAAACACACCCCCATCACCAACATCAACGAACGCCAACAATGTGAACCAGGGATTAGAAAGCAGAAACCTCCAATCTTCATAGAATACTATTCAAACTTCGTCAATGCGGAATACACTAACGAGCGCTAAAAAGCCTAGAAAAAATCAAAGCAGTCAAATAGACCCAGTATTTCTTCAACCGACTTCGCAAAATACAGATATCTGCAACATTATCTTAAGAAAAACATAACATATAATTTAATACGTACACCATTCATTCCGACAGGAAGCTAAGAATTGACATCAAAGGTATTATAGGCAACGTCTCCGATGAAGACGTTAAAAATAAATTAATAGAAAGAGGTTACACTACCACACACGTCAAGAAACCAAAAGATAGAAGCAACGAAATTGGTAACTTATTGTTCACAACGCTGGAGAAGCAAGAAATCAGTCGAGCTATAAAAACCATGTTATACTGCAACCGTCAACGAGAAACAGCATACACTTCCCAACAACAGAATTTACAATGTTTCTCTTGCCAACGCCTTTAACACTCAAGTATTCATTGCAGATGGAAACCGCGCTGGGTTAAATACACAGAAAGCTTCTACACTGCAGAGTGCAAGAAAAAGCACGAAGAAACGGCGGAGTACGTCAGCTGTTTAGGGCTTCACTGCAACTGTCAAACGTATCAAAGCCTACTTAAAAAGAAAACCAAAGCACCATCAACAAAGAAACTTCAAATCACAGCTGATAAAATAGCGACATCGTAAAGGATTAACTAAATCTAAAAAAGAAGACACAGTAGCAATGGCATCTACAATCACTATTAGAGAATAATCGTTACTCGAACAATCTGAACTGGAACTTTCTTTGTTAACATCGGCAAAGCAGCCTAGCGCACAAACCTTCAAAGCTGGATCAACCGCCCACGATAGCAAATCCGAATAAACAAAAAGAAAAAAAAGAAGTTTAAAGAACCAATCAAACCAAATAAACAAGACTTTCCGAAAAAAATTAAATAAAGTAACAAGCAAAAAAATATTCCATAAAACAACATTCATAAATAAGATGACAAAGCAATAAATGAAGCAATATAGCAGACCCAGCAAATCATTGTTGTCTACTCTAAATGAAAATCCATCATCAACCTCTGCCGGAAACCGCAACAAACATACCAGGTTACCTCAATGGCTAGTACGTAAGGTAAAGAATCTCCAGTAATCCACCTCTGGAATGCAAACAGTATCATCTCCGAGATAATAGATGCAGACACTTTTTAAAAGAATATAACGTTGCATCGTCCTCATTGTCGAATCCAAACTCACAACCAAGAAACACCTCAAGATACTCATATATCAAATATACAGATGCAACCGACAACTACAACCCGAACAACCACTACACGAAGGGGTTGCAGTGCTCAAATGCAAACGAATCATCCATCATCATATCGATCTACCACCAACCACCAGTTTACCTCTGGCAAACAAACTCAAGGTCAAGGAATACGAGAAAATGAAACCATCCAAAGAATACCAACAAATCTGGAAGCTTCAAAGAGCATCAAGAGATCCTACATAACGCAAACGAACACGGTGCCCAAAACAAGAAAGCGACGAATCATGACTAGCGCCAAATCTTAATACGTCTACAAAATATAGTTAAAAAACACTATTGGTTGAACGCTACCAATTCACATAAGCACAACCAATCAGACACGACTTTGAACTCAACAAACATGGTAAAATAACTTCTCAACGAATACTACCATGATAATGAACCTCAAACATCAAACAAATGCTAAACACAGAAGACACCTCCTACAAACTAAATAGCACCCTCAAAATAAGAGAACAACCCCACGCAATACCACTCAAAAGCATCGCTAGAAAACCCAAAAGAAAGAGATGAGGAATTCGCAAAAACACTTCCAGAAACATTCACACCAAATCCTTGCATCGATCAATATCACAATAAAATAGTAACACAAGCAATCGACCATATGCCAAATAGCTTAACCTTAATACCACACTTTATAAAAAAGAAATATCCAAGACCATATTTAATTTCAACACCGGTAAACAAACCTCTATGGTCAAGTTGAATCACCAACGTCAACTTTCAAAACTGCAAGGAAAGTATGCTAGCATATCTCACCGGTATTTGTAATGACATCACAAAACATTACCATTAGTGAGGGACCTGAAAACTAGCTACAACCGGAATGATTCAATGATTCCAAAACCAGCCAAACTAAGAACAAATCCAAAGAACTACCGGTCAATCTTTCTACTTAACAAGTTGAACAGATCTTCGAAAAATTCTATAACACCAGTATTATCATCTACTTACAAAAGAACATCAATTCTGTTCAGAGAAGCACACTCAACACTCCGCAAATCATCAGAGTGGTAGATCAAATAGCAAAAGCATTAACAAAGCCAAGGTAATAGCAACAGTAACCAAGGTACGGCATGCAGCACATCTGCACAACTGCCGACCCGCTACTTTCTACATATAACTAGCTACCTGGGAAATAGAAGATTGCAAGTATGTGTAGAGAAGCCGCTTTCGGACCAAATGAAAACAACAGTTCCACTGTGATGTTGCTTCTTACCGATAACTGGTAAGGGCTATATACATGACATCTTTTACAGAGAACAAGTTTTATACCTCTTCTATACAGACGACACACTATTCATGGCAAAATGCCGCCGTTCAATATTTGCTAGCGAAAGAGCGCAGCAACAACTAAGCTACCTATTTGAATGGTTTGACAAGTGGACATTTATATACGGTACCATAATCACGTTATGGATGTGTTGTTACGGCAATCCGTGCGGACAAGAAAGGAAGTGGTAAAGCATGCAAAAAGAGTAATCCGCACCGAGTACCGCAAAAACAAAGGAATTGAAAGAAGTAGTGCAGTGTTGGCTAAAACGTCATAGGGTGGGGTGAATTACACAGAAAGAAAAAAGAAACCTTAATAAAGAACATTTATTTACAAACCCTTAAGAAAATGAAAGGAGAACCAACTCGCATATAAAACAACATTTATCCAGCTTATCTCGAGGGATTTACATAGTGCAAAAAATCTTCGCAAAATAATTAATACCCTTCTATGATTACCGTAACCTAATTATCTACCTTAATTCTAATATTTATATAAAACGGAAATTAAAAAAATATGGTGAATTGTTTTCAGTTACAACTTTCCATTCTAATATTATATAAAGGGGCAATTAAAATAGTCATGCCAACGCTACACTAGTGATATTGTCGAAGGCTTTTGCGGCCGGAGTCATTACAAATATTTATGGTTCCTGGTTGGGACCGTGTCATTTTATAACCTAAGGTCGACGTTTTGCCCACTTTTGTAAGGGCTTCATCAGGACAAAAAAGAAAGAAAATAAAATATAAATATAAATAATAATAATAAAAATAAGAATGATAAAATATTAATTAGACAAGTGTAAAAAGTATGAAAAGTTACTTCTGAACTAGCAGACTCACCAGCCCATTTAAACCAAAAGGTGTCTTGTGGCAAAGTAACTGGTGAAAGTAGCGGAAGTAGTGGTTTATATAGGGCGAGAACTTGATGTTTTGAAGTGGGGGTCTATGGTCAAACGAGTGTAGGAACCGTCTTGTAATAATTGATTAATCGTTTCTGTGTATTCTGTACGGTATAAAATTACAATGGCATTACCTTTGTCTGCAGGAAGTATAACAATTTGCTTGTTGGTTCGTAAGTGTTTTAAGGCCGTCATTTCTTGCTTTGTCACGTTTTTGATGGGAGCTTTGGCATGTCGGAGGCATTTAGTTGTTTCAAAGCGAAATAGGTTGGCATCTTCTTAGGGTAGAGATCGGATTGCTGATTCTACAAAGCTTATAATTTCCTCTGCGGGAATTTTTCTGGTTGCAATTGAGAAGTTTAGTCCTTTGGAAAGGATATGTAGTGCATTTTTGGATAGGATGTGTTCTGATCGATTTATGACGGTGTTTGAGGACAGAGTTTTCTGGTAAGATGTTTTTTCAGGGTGTGGAAGGTTTTTTGAAGGTTGCAAAAATTTGCGTAAACACAACAAATAAACTATCTATAAGCCCACAAATAAAATTTCACATATATCACCAACTCCAAAAGATCCAGAAAACAGTTTTAAAACCCCAGGCGTATATAGTATACCTTGCAGCTGTGGTTAAGTGTGCATAGAAGAAACAGGACGGTCAGTGCAGACTAGACTAAATGAGCATAAACGATGCTTAAGAATAAGTCAGTACAATCACTCAGCATTGGCCGAACACCAACATGAAACACGCCATACCATTAACTTTGACAAGACAAAACTAATTGCCAGAATTCCATTTTTCTACAATAGAAAAATCAGAGAATCCATAGAAATCATTAAAAATTCTAACAATTTAAACAAGCACGATAGCTACTACCTTTCTCCCATTTGGAAAACGAGCCTATTTTCACAAAAGCAGAACCGAAACGTTCACTGATCCGTTACACACTCCTCTCTATTCATGATCACTCAAGCATCAAGTTCTCGCCCTATATAAACCACTACTTCTGCCACTTCACCAGTTACTTTGCCACAAGACACCTTTTGGCTTAAATGGGCTGGTGAGTCTGCTAGTTCAGAAGTAGCTCTTCATACTTCTTACACTTGTCTAATTAAAATTTTATCATTTTTGTTTTTATTACTATTATTTAATATTTCTTTTTCTTTTTTTGTCCTGATGAATCCCCTTACAAAAGTGGGCGAAACGTCGACCTTAGGTTATAAAATGGCACGGTTCCAACCCGGAACCATAAATATTTATAACGCTACACTTAAATATTATCCACGAGCAATTCAAAATAGATAATTAAAGAAAAAATAGTAACTGTCAATTACAGTATCAAACTTGCTACGAGTTAGATATTTATATTTTATAATTGATGCCCAAACAAGATAACCTGTCTTCATTAGCATATTTCAACAGTTTGAATGAAATATGTTAAATTTCAACACCTTGATACGTCAATTTGTGCAATGAGTAACCACAAAAGCTTAAGTAAAAACAGACCCAATTCTTCCTGATGTAGGTCATCAAAACGGCGCAGAAAAGAAATAAGAATTTTTACAGCTTCGCCCAATGTTTACGTGCGGCCCAACAACTGGTTATTGTCGAAATCTGCGTGATCACATGGCGTGCCATACCAAATTCTTTTCCTAGAAAACCAAATATATCAAATTTAGAAGTAAAGGTGAGACGAGTGACTCTTCACTTTCCTTGACCAACAGCTTGTAGCAAATCATTATCAGCTATAGGATATATTTCTGTGCATGTTACGTACTGATGGGTTAAATTATTTGCAAGTAGATAATATAGTTGCTAGAAATCTCAAAGAAACAACTTGGTACAAACTAATTTTAGAGTTCCATGTTATAAATCCATTAGCAGAAAGAGTCCGCTTGTTCATCTTGGCGATTAAAACGTTCTATTCCTGTTTCGGATAGATACAAGTCATTGGATTAATCTAAAATAAATATTCAACAACGAAATCGAGAGTGACACATTAAAAAACTCAAGGCAACACCTATTGATAACGGGAAACCGATTTGATTATGTATATTTCATTACAATGTATCTTATTTTTCAAGAAACATCAATATATAGATAAGGAAACCCGCAAAATCGAATTGAATCGTACTCGCTATTCGCACATGCTGAAAATCTATTTTATAAAACACGTAGCTAAATATTTGTAATATTTTCGAAAACAAGTGTTTTAACAATTGAAAGCCACGTTTTTACATGTATTATAGTCTTTAAGGAAAAAGATTTAATACTATATTGCAAGAGTAAATTTGCTATATTCGAATTACAATTGCGTGTTCTAATAAATCTTACAGGTGTTAAACAAGCAATCATTTCAGTTTAAGAAAAAAGTAGAAACACTTAACAACTTCACACGCAGCCGTGGATACAATAGGGAATATTAAATTTAAAATTAAGTATGATCCAAATTATTTAGACACAAGAACCGAACGTAACTTGTATTTTACAGGCGCTTCAGTAAAATTTACGAAACACATCTAAGTAATTTATCGCTTTTTTGCAATTCAAACCACACCACACTCGCGCGCTACACACCTTCTAACCCTTTCGTAATATACATTTAGTGTGGTTATATTTCAAATTCACTGTTTGAACTTGACTTTTAATTTTTTAGGCTCAATTGCTATACTATCTCCTTTCATAAAATTAGTATTATTTGTGGTCAGCATCCGGTAGTACAATGCAATAATATTAATCTATACATAGGTACAAAGTTATTGTGCAACAACTATCTGTTGTTAAATATGTCTCATGGAAAACGGAATAGTAGCGTTATGCAACAGTTATAGTTATTTGTATTTGCGATTTAAAAACCAATTATCTGCCTAAATTATTACGTTTACAATACATTTAAAAAAAAAATGTTATACCTAATCAGCTGAATGACAAGTATAGAAACAAACTTGTAATATCATGTTTAATTAATACTATTGTTTGTAAAATCTTAACATACAGGGTGCAGTCTTATGTATTCTGTCACATCAAAATAAAATTTTCTTTTTACCAACTAATTTATAGCTAGCGTAACGCAACGCATTAAACTTGTAGTATAATTTCTAAAGCTTAATCTTGTTCTATCAATTGTACTTTAAGCTCTTCTATTGCTTAAGGCGAAAACATAGTGGAAGTTGTGTATGTTTAAATTTGACCTTGAAAAGATTAGCTATGCTGACGTCATGTGACCACCGAGTAAATGACTTTGAAGGGTACAAAAACACCAGAATGAATTTTTCGCCTCCTTGTCGAAAAATACATGTAAAATAATTGCTTTTAGCTTCGTACAATGGTAGCCCATCTACTCATTTTAAGTTTAGATCGCATTAGCTTAGATAACAAAGAAGATTCAATTGTATATTTTCTAAACTGAATTTAATTTATATTTTTCGTATACTACATTTCAACGCCATCCATAATCAGCACTAATTCAAAATTTTTTAAAGGCTGTTTATAGGTACTTTCTTCATGCAGCTTCGATTTTAAGCTGCTACCTTAAAACGACGACTTATTGACGATTCTTTAATGGGTTGCCCATATAGTGCACATGAAAATATTTCAAAATGTCCCTTTTGCATTGTTGGCATAAATATCTATACGATTCTTTAACAAACAACCAGCACCTGCCAAACTAAAGACCTTGTTGTTGCTAAACTATACCCGTAGCTACCAAATTCGTGAAATTAATTTGGTCGTTTTATGGTTGCGCTTATCATGTCTTTATGATTTTCGCAATTAAGTAACCGAAAGTTACCATCAACTAACAAACACTTCAAGAAAATTCAGTCCTGCTGTAGTTACTGAAATTATGAACTTTAAATTCCTAAATGTAAATACTTTACTAAGATAACTTTCTTCAACAGGTGTCATAGCAGAGGACAACTAATTTGGAACTGAAATATTTTAAATAATCTTATAGTGCATTCACGGATGAAGAATTTGGTTTTTATGAACTCACGGACCTGCATGTTGTATTTGTAGCTTTATATTTGAAAAACCATGAATTGAATGCGTGGTGCATTTTAAATAAATATATCAATAATTGTTTAAAATTTCAGTCCAAAGGGTTCATTTTTGTATTATTTACAAAATCCATGTTCAATTACAGGCAATGTCCTACTTTATTAAAATTAAGCAATATTGTATACTGAGAGATTGAAGATCTCGTGACAATCAATTTTGAGGGTTTTATTGTCACTGATTTATGTATATTTGTATCTGTGTTTGTTGTATTAAACTAGGTTTTAGTAATGTACACAAAAGGTAGTTTGGTTGCCTACCATATTCATGTTTACATTTTCGTGTATATATCAATACAAAATTACTTACATATCATTTATTATCAAGCATTTAATATTGTGGTTAATAAAATATCTAATAGTAAAAGGGTATCCTATAGTAGGGGACAAAGAATGCTACTATAGTAAGCCTGCTTATCGTAAAAGACGATTAAAAAGCGCAGTAAGGGGCAGCAGCCTTGCTGGCTAAAAGATATTGGAGGCGATTCGGTTGGTCTCGGGCGATCCTCGATAATTTACAAGGTTGTTGGGGGTCGGCCGTGACAGATACAGGTTTTTGCTAAAATCTTTAAAAACTGCGCTGTGGAAAGATATGGGAACCTACCACAATATTTCCCAGGTATGCGTGGCCTAAAACACGAACTATGTATAATGAAAAGCTCACAAGTAAAATTCTCGTCAGGAGGTAAAATGCCCCCTCATTCGGATCTCTGGAAGGGTACTTGGGGCTCGTCATCGTAAGAATTTAAAACAATGGTTCGATTTAGTGATAGGGACTTGAAATGTAAGGTCATTACTTAGAGTAGATAAGTTAGCGAATTTATTAGTCGAAATGAGAAAAGGAAAGCTGGACATTTTAGGTGTTAGTGAGGTGGGATGACCAGATAGTAATGACTTTTGGAAGATAATTATAGAATAATTACAACTTCTTCAACTAATGGACATGCAGGGGTAGGAACAGTGTTAGGTAAAAGATTAGGACGTAAAGTTCAAGAGTACTTACAATTTAGTGATAGAATAATTATGCTTAGATTGAGTACGAAACCCACAGACCGTGTTTTAGTACAGGTTAATATGCCAACAACTCAATACGATGATGAGGAGATAGAAAAGGTATACGAATATAAGGAGAAAAGTAAAGGGAGATGAGAATTTAATAGTTATGGGCAATTTTAATGCGTCAGTGGGAGAAGGTAGGAAAGGAAAAATGGTAAAAAAACTTTGAATATGGTAGACGAAATGATAGAGGAGAGAGATTAGTTCAGTTTTGCCAGGAACATAGAT
>JARFIW010001040.1:654316-676816 GCA_036346225.1 Platerodrilus igneus | reverse complement strand
ATACATATATACATATATACATATATACATATATCATATATACATATATACATATATACATACTATATACATATATACATATATACATATATACATATATACATATATACATATATACATATATACATATATACATATATACATATATACATTTATACATTTATACATTTATACATATATACATATATACATATACATATACATATACAACTTCATAGAAATATTTTAACTGGTACTTAAGAATGAGATATAGATTGGTATTTTCGCAAAAAAGAATTATTTTTTAAAACTAAAATTGAACCAAATATTTTCAAGGTACGTATAAAAGTAATGAGGCGAGATAGAAGCAGCTTTTTAAAAAGGCTTTTTCCAAACTCTTCTATCAAATTTATTTTTATACTGAATTACAATTAATTTTTAATTTACAAATAGAAATCGAAATAATTCTAAATTGAAATTCACTTTAATTAAATTAACTAACATTACGGCGAGTAACTGAACTACCAACAATGTTAAAGCTGTGAAGTTCTAGATTGACTGACTATCTTGGACTCTCGAAGGCATTTATGCTGTCTCTGCCCTCACATTGTTTGTGGGAACTGCAAAGCTCATGCCTGCTTATTTCTGTATTTGATACAATGTAACAATCCTAATTCTAGTAATTGCTGTCTTATAACCTATTGTGACCTGCACCTGCAGTATCACGTTACGTTTGGAAGATAATGTCTGTTTCCGTTCTCAGTGTCTAGCTTGTTGAACTTTCATTAACCTTTTTATTATGTCTTTCAATTTATACAATGTAACCTTTAACTTAAGTTTTAATAATTCAATTGGGGTAATTGTTTGAGTTTAAAATTGTTGTAGTGGCGTAATTGTCTTTTACTTGTACTAATGCTGTGGGTGTTTCTAATCCGCGTTGGAATGGCATGTGGTTTATAATTCCTACGTCTTCTTTTGAATTTACTAAAATTTTTATTAGTTTTTTTGTTCTGGGTTCGATGGTATATTTTTGCTTGGTTTGAATATTACTACTTTAATGGAAATTTGTCCGTGTTTTGTTCTTAGTAATCGGTTTTTTATATCACTGTTGGCTCCTAGTTTTCTTAGAAGATCCATGCCTATTAATTCGTCGTATTTGTCGTTAAATTGAAAGATGTAAAATTTATGTTTCATCTTTACACTAAAAGTTTTTGGTAGGGGTATGTTTGCTATAAATTGGTGTAACGTCATTTTGTGGGCTGTCTTGATTTTGAAGGGTTCTCCTTCTATAAAATCTAAATAATTTTTCTTTACAGTTCAGAGGCTAATTAAAGTTTTTAAACATCCGGTGTCGATTAGTAATTTGAATCCTGCGTGAGATATTTCTATATAAGGTAAAATTTGTTGATTGATGTTATTTAAATTAATTACGTTTGTTCGTATTTGAATCGGTTTAACTGAAAATTTAAACACGCGTTTTTCTCGTCGTCCTCTTTGTAAGTTTCATAGGGCTTGTGGCATTCGTAGTTTTCCGAATGATTGGTCTCATCGTCCTTATTAGAGTTTGCATAATTATCCGTATCATGATTATTAAAATCTTCCATTCCTTGGTGGAATAATTCCTCTGAAGTAAAGTTTCGCTTTTGATTATAGTTTGGTTGGATTTGTGATAGTTTTGTGTTTTGTCTAGGTTACTAGATGAAGTGTCCATAGGGGTAAGTTCGTAATAACCGTTAGGGTTGTTATTCGTCATCGGTGCGTATCTGATGGGGTTTGCGCCGAATGTTTGCTTTGGTAGATTTACGTTTTGATTAAATCTTGCTGTAAATGCGGGTTTTGTAAAATTTGCATTAAACGTTTGCTTTGGGAATTGTCTAAATTGGTTGTGGAAATTTGTGTTATTAATGTTTGGGTTGCTAATTTGTGGTTGATTCGTTTGTACGTTAAATGGTGTAAATTTTGGTTGTGTGGATATTTGTCTCGCGACTTGTATGGTTTTTATAGGTGAGTAATTTTTGTTTGCGTTTAGGTTATACAATCTATTTCGGTAGTACATAACGTTCTGTTCTTCTACAATCATGTTCATTGCTTTTTCTAAATTTTGGGGGTGTTGAAATCTTATTTTCTCCGATAACTGTTCAGGTAAAGCATTGATGTATGCGTCTAAGGCCATTTCGTCGTACATTTTTGTTTTCAATAATCTTATGTGTTCGTCAGTTTCTTCAATTTTTAACTTTGTCAAAATTAAACTTCGTACGTCTTGACATTTCATACCGAATTGAAAGGGTGATTGGTTATTTTCCATCCTAAACTGCGGACTAGACATTTGATATTTCGTTGGTCGCCGAAATATGCGAACAGGATACGTTTGAAATCATCTCATTCGATCAAATCGTCTCGACTGGCAATCAGAGTTGATGTTCTGCCGGTCAGTTTACTTATTATCAGCCGTAAGAGTTAAACGTTGGGTTTGCTGTCTCCTGGTTTGTAAAAGGATTTTAAAAATATTTTGCACGGGGTAATAAAGATTCCTGGAATGCTTGATTTCCGTAATCTTGGGGAATGCTCTCAAGATAAAGTTTCATGTCTGAGTTCATGGTTGTTATAAATTAATGGTTACCCTCAGTTTAGTTTGTATTGTTACTTTTCAGTTTAGTTTGTATACAGTTATTTAAAGAATTGCTTTACGTATATTTTATATGTAATTATAAAGTGCTATAATTACATTGAAGAGTTTTGCTTGGTAACTGTTTTGTCAATTACTGCTGCGTTGAAGTGTGTATTTATAACTTTGCAGATATTACAATTGGTACGATTGAGTTTCAAATTTCTGAATAGTTATAATTATACGCTTTTGTTCAGATTTGTGCTGAGTAATTAAGTGTTGCAATAATAAATTATATAAATGCTTTTATATAATTATACACTTTCGTTAACTTGTCGCCTTGAAAGTGTATAATTATAAAGAATGTGTTGAGAATCGACTCGTTTCAGTAATAAATGTTGTAATAAAATGGTAAAAATAATTGCGTTCTATTTATACATTATAGCTTCAAACTTGCTGAATAAATCGTTTTATTTTATCGTAATAAATTGTAATAATTCGTGCACATAAATGCGTCTTTATAATTCCTTTGTAAAAATAAGTTTCTTGAGTAAATTTTTTTCAGAAATGATTATAATAAAATTGCGATAGAGTTTTTCGCCAGTTCCATTCTTTTCTTTTCTTCTTTGCTTCTGGACTTCGTTTATTCTTGTACTTTGCCCAGTTGGTTTTTTCTCCCAGATTAAGAATAGAAATTCAAGACCACCAGTTTCCTCGATTTTGGATTTTGCTAATGCCCTTCTGGTATACTAACGTCTGCGCCAGATAGGTTTTGGGCCTCTTGGAGCGGCTTTTTAAAAAGACTTTTTAAAAAAACTTTTCTATCAAATTTATTTTTATATTGAATTACAATTAATTTTTAATTTACAAGTGAATATCGTAATAATTCTAAGTTGAAATTCGCTTTGATTAAATTAACTAAAATTACGGCGAGTTGCTGAACTACCAACAATGTTAAAGTTGTGAAGTTTTAAACAGACTGACTATATTGGACTCTCGAGGCTATTTATGCTGTACCTGCCCCTCACATTGCTTGCGGGAACTGCAGAGTTCATGTCTGCTTATTTCTGTATTTGATACAATGTAACAATCCTTATTCTAATAATTCCTGTCTTATAATCTATTGTGACCTGCACCTGCAATATTACGTTACGTCTGGAATACAATGTCTGTTTCCGTTCTCAGTGTCTGGTTTGTTGAACTTTCATTAACTATTTTATTATGTTCTTCAATTTATACAATATAACATTTAACTTAAGTTTTAATAATTCAATTTGTTTACATATATATCCTAATGTAGGGAATATATAACTCGCGCTCTAATTGAAATTCCTTGTTGAGTGACCTCCGGTATAATGTTTAAGCTGGTCTATTATAAATCTTTATGGTATGGTGTTGGGGTTAAAGTTAAGAAAACCGCAAATCAATGTCTTATTATTAGCGGTACAATTACACCGACAGACGATTCAAATAATTTTTATTGGTTAACCATTAGTATATTACGTTCTCCTGCATGTAAATATTTTCGAACGTGTTTAATTAAATTTCGTATTTCTTGCTGTATTCACGGTCATTTGCAAATTTTCCTTAACAATTTAGACTACATCCTAAATTGAAATCATTACTTATTCATCACCCTGTAGAATTCTATTAGTATACTTAGTATAATTTAAGGTACCTCAATCTCTCTGTATTTTTGATATAACATTGAAAATAATTCGGTTATCAGCAGCGTTTGCTTTCTAAAATGATATGCTTAATTATTTAAAAGTATTACCACAAGCTTTATATAAAATGGGTGTTCTACATATGTAATTAGCGACTTCGATTCAATTTGAACTTGCCGATTTCTCTATGGATGTTTCTTAAAAAATAACATACATTGCATTAGAATACAAATTATTAATCGGGTTTTCGGTTATCGACTGTTGTTGGCTCTGAGTTTTTTGTGTGGCATATTCTAGTACTCGTTGTTGAGCTATTATTTTAAATCTATATTATGACTTGTAGCGGTCCAAATTACAAGATATTCCTATAGAAATTTATTGATATATTTAAAATGGATTTCGTGATAAGACAGAAGTACTACGTTCTAGTCGCCAAGTTAAATACATTTTGTGTAGCATCTACCTACCTTTATCAGTAATCTCAGGTAAACGAGTGTTGAAAAATTTGTTGCTATCTGAAAAATTAGATTTTTAATAGGCACCTACAGCTAATAAACTTGCAACATGGGGTTCTAAAATTAGTTTAAAGGAGGTTGTTCTTTTGACAGATGGAATTTTTCCAACAACTAAACAATATACTGCAATTGGTGCTAATTTACTTTTAACTAATTCAACCCATCACTATGTAACATGTATAGGCATATATTCTAAATCATATAATAATTTAATACTAGCTATTGGTCAAGGAAATTGAAGAGTTACTTTGTTCATCTTTACCTCATCTGAATTTGATTCACTTGGTTTTACAGGAAAAGAATTTGGTACAGTGTACCATGTGATCGAGCAGAAGTCGACTATAACCAGTTGTTGGGCCGCAACGGAACGTCAGTCTAAGTTGTAGGAACTGCTGTTCCTTTTCTACGTAGCTTCTATGACCTTCCTCAAGAAAAGTTGGGTCCGATTATTTTTAAGCTTTTCAGGTTGTTCACCGCACAGTTGAAGGTGTTACGGTGTTGAACTTAAACTTACTTTATTCAAACTGTTGAATTATTTTAATGAGGACAGCTCTTCTTGTTTGGATATTAATTATAAAATACGATTTTCTACCTATATAAAATTTAGAGTACACTATGATTAAAGCGTGGCGTTTTTTCTAACAGCAACAGGGAAATTGTTTTTGTTTTGTGGATCCTAAATTTCGTTGCACTGCTTTTGCAAATCACGTAGACATTGTCGACCATGATACCTTGCACCTTCTCAAGTCACGTCCTTGTATAGGAATTTATTACTTGAAATTGCACGTAGTCAAACTTATAGTTTCTTATTTTTGTTTTCGTAATCTGTTGGATATATGTGTTGATTTTGTATTGAAGGTCACGTAGGCAAATTTTATTATGACGTAAATTAAATTCGTTTATATATTTCCTGCGTTTATAAAACATGTTTGTTTTGAAAGATCTGTTTATTGTGAACATTAATGCGTCGAGTTTAAAAAAATTCGTTTCATGTTTGTTTGACTTTCGGTGTTCCTGATGCGTATTTATTTAAAGTTTATGAATGCATTGCTATTCTTAAAAATAAATTGGATTGTGAACAAAGTTATTTATCTTACTAAATGTAGTTAAATCCTTAAAGGATGAGCTTCCTTTTATTGATTAAAGATTACTATGATAATAAAGTTATTTAGGGGTATATAGGGTCACAAAGGTTGTACACTCCATGTAAACGACACCAAAGTCTAGAAAATTCAACAATTTTATCATAAAGAGTACGCAATTCGCCAATTACACACAAAGGAAATATCAAACACACTGTATAAAATTTACAACCAACACAGAATATATATAATATATATATATATATATATATATATATATATATATATATATATATTTAAGATATCTCGACTGGTTCAATAATTATTTAATTTGTTTTATTATTGGGGAAAGCAGTCAAATTTGATGGATTAATAAAATACTCTTTCAATCATTCAAGCTTTCGATAAATTTATTATCTTCGTCAGGAATCTAATATATATAAAATTAATTGTTGGAATAGTAGTTTAACATTACTTACGGTTATGAGTTTTATATATACATATAACTAAGGATATCGAAAAATTTTTAAAATGTACAGAGTATGAAATTTTGAAAGACATTGACATGTATTAACAGTTACTGACTATGTAAAAATAATTAATTTGTGTATGAAAATTTACATATCTCAATGTGTTTATAAATATGTATCAAATTAAAATTAAAATTATAAATAAATTTAAACTAATTTTGGAAAAATTAAAGTGAATGATTATTACTTTTAATAAGGGATATTAGATAAGAATAAATATTGTTCAAATTTTGTGTATCTGTTTTCTTGTTTAGTGTGTTGGCATTTATTGATATTGCAATCATTTCTAAAAATAAACGTTTGTGATAATTTGGTTCTCTGAAAATAATTTTAGTGTTTGTATAGTTCATGGAATGTCCTGTTTCAATTACATGAGTGGTAAGAGCACAAGAGTTAATTTTCCTCTTACAATCACTTTTGTGTGAAATTATTCTGGCTGAAAGCCATCTTCCTGTTTGTCCAACATAACAGGTTTGACAATTCTGACAAGGTATTTCATAAACTAAACCAGACTCCTGTAGTTTTTGAGTGTTATCTTTTACTTTAGAAAATATCTTATTTATTTATTTATTTATATTTATATTTATATTTATATTTATATTTATATTTATATTTATATTTATATTTATATTTATATTTATATTTATATTTATATTTATATTTATATTTATATTTATATTTATATTTATATTTATATTTATATTTATATTTATATTTATATTTATATTTATACTTATACAAAATTCATACCCTCCAGGATTAATAAATAAATTATTATTCAATAATTCTTTGAAATCAGAATATACAACAAACAATACAACGATAAAAAACAACAATAGTAATAACAATTCCATGACACAACCTTTATTTTACACACTTCCATACATACAAAACGTCACAAATAAAATATCTAACATATTTAAAGAATTTAAAGATGTAAAAATTTCCAATAAAACTATACTCACTATAAATAAGATATTTTCTAAAGTAAAAGATAACACTCAAAAACTACAGGAGTCTGGTTTAGTTTATGAAATACCTTGTCAGAATTGTCAAACCTGTTATGTTGGACAAACAGGAAGATGGCTTTCAGCCAGAATAATTTCACACAAAAGTGATTGTAAGAGGAAAATTAATTAACTCTTGTGCTCTTACCACTCATGTAATTGAAACAGGACATTCCATGAACTATACAAACACTAAAATTATTTTCAGAGAACCAAATTATCACAAACGTTTATTTTTAGAAATGATTGCAATATCAATAAATGCCAACACACTAAACAAGAAAACAGATACACAAAATTTGAACAATATTTATTCTTATCTAATATCCCTTATTAAAAGTAATAATCATTAACTTTAATTTTTCCAAAATTAGTTTAAATTTATTTATAATTTTAATTTTAATTTGATACATATTTATAAACACATTGAGATATGTAAATTTTCATACACAAATTAATTATTTTTACATAGTCAGTAACTGTTAATACATGTCAATGTCTTTCAAAATTTCATACTCTGTACATTTTAAAAATTTTTTTTTAATTTTTTTTTTTTTTAATTTTTCCAAAATTAGTTTAAATTTATTTATAATTTTAATTTTAATTTGATACATATTTATAAACACATTGAGATATGTAAATTTTCATACACAAATTAATTATTTTTACATAGTCAGTAACTGTTAATACAGGTCAATGTCTTTCAAAATTTCATACTCTGTACATTTTAAAAATTTTTTTCGATATCCTTAGTTATATGTATATATAAAACTCATAACCGTAAGTAATGTTAAACTACTATTCCAACAATTAATTTTATATATATTAGATTCCTGACGAAGATAATAAATTTATCGAAAGCTTGAATGATTGAAAGAGTATTTTATTAATCCATCAAATTTGACTGCTTTCCCCAATAATAAAACAAATTAAATATATATATATATATATATATATATATATATATATATTACTCAAATTTAGACCAGGGTAGAAAATTAATTAATCACATCAAATAATTTTAATCACCGTGTAGAAGGAAGCTTTGGGAAAAGGTACGCGTTATTAAAACCGTGAAGCATAAAAATTCATTCGTTTCATTAAAAATAAGGGATTTAAATTATTTACTAGACGCTTTCTATAAAAAGAAGCAGAATTAAAATACTCAAAAGTAACCGGTATTAAACAAAATGTACAAATAATAATTAATATTTAATTAGGATTCACTAAAAATTAAAGGGTAGAAGTCAATGCCATTCATTAATTATTTTAATTGGAGTTAATTGAACGATGATTAAGGTATAATAAGCATAAAAGCCTGTGGAAAGTCCAAAATTGATAAACAAATCGCTAATAGGAAGGTTAAAATAAGTGGAATATCCCAAATCGTAGAAGTGTTATGTAGAAATGTTACGATTGAACACACCTACGTATTTTTAAAAGTCAATTTCAGTTTAGTTTGTTTAAATAAACATGTAGATTCTACGTATATTGGAAACAGGTGAATGCTTTAGCACGAAATACAGCAAAGCGTTTATTTAAAAGTCACGTTCTGCTTAAATTTTGTAGATAACAAATGGTTACAGAGAATGTTGGAGAAACCGTCGCTTAATATTCACGGTAAATGCTAATAAAGTGGGTTATTTAAGAGTCCACGTGGATTGTACACAGCCGATAGTAAAGAGTATCAATTTGCACCACTAAGGCCAAGTTAGAAAAGGAAAGAGAAAATGCGTCAAGCAGAGACACTAATAAGTAAAAGGCGTGATTTGAGCAACGTCACGAGAGCTACCATTGGTTGTAATCAGATGCAGATATGAAAGGTGTAAACGTAACGATTTCGATACAAAATTAATTAGTTATTCTCGGACGTGGTTGCGTGCCGTGTGGAAAATTTCTCAGATTTTCAACTGGCGCGTGTGCAAAGTTAATAGAATCGTAAGCCCGACTATCGAAAAGGGAACGTAGAATGCGAAATTCTAAGAATTGTCCGTTTTGGGGACCAAAGCGACGAACAGGCTAGCCATTATATAAACCCGGACTTTAAACAGTTTCTCTCTCTTAGATTTTTGATTATTCGATGCTTTAAACAGTGCTCTTAGATTTGCGATTTTGATTGAATACTTTAAACAGTTTGCTCTTATATTGTTGGTGATTATTGAATACTTTAAAACAGTTTGCTATCTACGTGCTACGATACAAGTAAGTATGCGTTAGTGCACTTAGAAAAGAAAATACAAGGTAATAAAGTTTACTTATATTTGCGAGTATTACCGTACCAAGTATACAAATTTGTAACGAGAAATAAATAAACAAAAGTAGGCAGTTTTGGGTATAGCGTGAAAGAAGTATGAATTTCTTTGCTATTTTCGGGGGTGTTAATAATTAAATGATTAGTAAACGAGATTGGATCCACAAAACAAGATTCAGATATACTTAGATGGGTTCCTGAAAAGCCTTGAAACAATTTTAGATGAATGGTGGTGTAGAAAATTTTAAAAGCGCTCAGAATACGAGGACCTAAACATAACCCAGTTGGAATGGTGTGATTAACAAAGGACGATGTACATTGGAGCCACGAGTGCATTAACCTTCAGGTAACTTATGCTTTGTAGTTCGATTTTTGATGTTTTGGTGTGTGTTGAATAACTTTATAATTTGTTTACTTAAAATGGACAGTAGTGAATTTGTACAAACAACAAATTTTTAATTCTAAGGTGAAATTTTCTTGTTTAAGTAGAAAGGAGTATTTAGTATTTATGTTCTTGATTATGATGAAAATTTGGGTCTGTCTTTGAGCTCAATTAGACGAACCTGGTTAATTAACGTAGAGGGCTGGGAGATGCTCCCTTTGTAATCAGACTCAGGTCTGCAAATATTGTTAAATTAATTAGTAGGCATCCTACAAGGACTTTAATTCTGGATGCAAATTAAAATGATAACAATTTTAATCTTGAAAATTTCTGATACTGAAATTTATGCTGAATTTTAATTTTGAAATTTTAATGTATTGTGAATATTGATGTAAATAGAGTTAAAGTTGGTGTTTGTGGTAGGAATGTGTTTGTTTTTTTTTATGAATGAGGATGAAAGATTTATCTAGGTGAGCAGCCGAGGCGGAAAGAGTAAAGAGGCGATTATCAGAAGAGAATCACAGCAAATCGTAGCGCCTAAAAGCGAGGCTCGAGTTCAAAATAAAATTTTTGTGATACCATTCCAGGAAACTGGCGAGGCGTTTCATAGGTTTCACAGTATTCATGACGGCCCAACGCTGGGGCTCGATTCGAAAACCGTAGTTCCCGAATAATGGTGAGGATCACAGTATACATGGCGACCAGAACGTGAGGGCTCGAATTCCAGATAGTGTGTAACTATTCCAGGAAACTGGCGATCTGAGAGAGAGAGAGTTTCTGTTTGTGTATAAATTTAAGAGTATTTTAGAGTGTGTGTAAGTGATTTGAACGTATGCAGAGAAAGGAGTGGTTAAGGAGTCAAGGAGTGGAAATTGGAAGTGACGATAGTGCATTGTGTGAAAAAAATTCGAAAATGGAAGAAGCTGGAGGTAGTAGAGATCAGTCGAGGACGGAGTCAGGGGAAACAGCAAATGAGGCAATTTTGAGAATGCTAGAGAGGATGAACGAAGAATCCAATAGAAAATTAGAACAGCTAAGCGATGAAGCTAATAGAGCTAGCGAAGAATCGAATAAGAAATTTGACCAATTAAATCAGGAATTAGGGAATAAAATAGAAAAATCGACGAGAGAATTTACAGAATTTAAAAATAGTCTTACCGTAAAGATGGGGGAAGTAGAAAGTAGGGTTGATAAAAATGAGCGTGATATTACAGGTCTTCGACAGGAAATTGGACATATAAGGTCCGAAGTACGCATTTTTTGTGAAGAAGAAATAAATATGAAAATGACTGAAATAACGGACTCATGTAGGGATCAGTTAGGCAGGGTAGAATGCGAAGTTAGTACTATCAAATACAACATGTCAAGTTTAACGGGGGATGGTCCCAGATTTTATACAGGTGGCGTATCATTGGACCAACATATGAAATTTTATGGCGATAACAGGGTAAATCCACAAATTTTTATTAATAGTGTAAGAAATGTAGTGGGATACTTATTCGACGAACAGACTAAACTGAATACGATAAAGGCTTTATTGAAAGAGAATGCGGAAGCATGGTACAATTTAGTAGGACAGGACATAGAGACATATCAGGACTTTGAAAACAAATTTTTACAACATTACTGGAGTGATCACAAACAGGATCAGATTAGGGACGACTTGATTACAGGAAAATTTAAGGGAGAGTTTGCAGGTTCTAGGGAACAATATGCCATTCGAAAATACAGTGTGGCCAAACAACTTAATCCACCATTGACGGACAGACAAATTATCAAGTACCTATCACGACATTTTGAACTGGAAATTAGACAACACGTGGCTTTACAAAACATCACAGAACGGGAGACATTTTTAGAATACCTACAGAGATATGACGATGTGTGTGTAAGACGGACAAGAGAGATACGGTAAAGAAACATTAACACAGTTAGGTTTGACAACAGGACACCGAATTTTACGAGACGACCTGACTACCATAGAAATTTTCGACCGAATTGGGAACGACGAGGACAGGAATACCGAAGCAATAGTGCGACTAGGGGACCGACGCCAAGACCTAGTTACACGAGACAGAACAGTTTACCGGAAGTAAACAGGACTGTGACGAGCACGCCGAATAGAGACAGGGACACGGATATTAATACGAGGAGGACGTACGCACAGGTTGTAGAAGGACAACCAGGACCGAGCACAGAAAACAGGACAAGACAGGATTTTTAGAACGCGACAGACCACTAGATTTCTGTGTAAATGTGTATAAACATCCACGTGAATTTTTCAAAATTGAGGAGGAAGTACAGCCAGAAACTGTAGAAACATTATGTTTGCCAATTATTAATATAGGAATTTTTGAGAATAATGTAGAAGTATTACTTGATACAGGGGCAGAGGCGAGTTTAATATCGGAGGAATTCGTCAGCAAAATTAGGGATAAGGTTTGTGATAGAATTATGCCTATAAAGCGTAGCCATTTAGTAGCTCCAAATAAAAAGAAGTTTGCTGTAGTAAATAGCGTTGTGGTGCTTAGGATAGATATAGGAGGTTTAAGCTATGAACAGGAGTTTGTAATTGTACCTGGACTGAAGTTTCAGAGCATTTTAGGTGTTGACTGTATGATGCAGTTAGGGGTTTTGATAGATATGGAAAGAAAGGTAGTAAGGATTAAGGATAGGGTAGTGCCATGGAAGGGCAGTTATGAAGTCACAGAGGATGACACTGGGTTGAGTATTAATGTAGTAGAGGTAGAGGATGATGGAGTGAAACAGATCAACACAATAAGATGTCCAGAGGATAGGATAGTAGAGGTTCAAGCTTTAGTACAAAAACATGCAGAATTAGTGGGGGTAGAAGCAAAAGCGGCATATTGGGAGCAGGTGAAGGCAGAATTAAATAAAATGTTGGAAGATGGCATAATAGAGGTATCAAACACTCATTTCATAAATCCGTTGGTGGTAGTTAAGAAAAAGGATTATAGTATTCGTTTATGTTTAGATGCACGAAAAATTAATCAACGGACCAAACCGCAATTCCATTGTCCACCATCCATGGACACACTTTTGACGAGGTTAAGCGGCAAGTTTGTTTTTAGTAAATTAGATTTAAGGAATTCATTCTGGCTGATTCCATTACACAAGGATTCTAGAAGGTACACAGGATTTTCCGTAGAGGGAAAAATCTTTAATTTTAAGGTAGTATCGATTGGTTTGTCGGCAGAAAGGGAAACAATAATAAATGAGAAACAGACAAGGGTAGGAACTGAAGAAGAAGCAATTATTAAGAGTCAGGATAATAGGGATGATAAGTTTATTTTATGTGAGATAACAGGGAGGATAAGTATAAATATAGAAGGGGGAGAGATAGGGATGAAGAGCATTAGGATGGTTAGAAGAGAGACTTGGAGGGTCAAGAAAAGAGTCAGATTTAAATAAGATTAAATGAACAAAATATAGGATAGTGATAGAATAGGTGTATATAGAAGAGTAGAAGTAAGTGTTTATAGAAAATAAAGTTAGGTATGGGATAAATATGGGAGATAGTTAGAAATAGGTGTATAGGATGAGAAGGAAAATTAAATGTAGGAAGAAAATAAGATAAGTTAAGTGTAGATATTTCTTATAAGATTAATGGAGAGTTAGGAATAGAATAAGAATAGGATAGGTATATAGGATTAGGTAGGTGGAAGTAAAGTATAGTGAAGATTAGTTAAAAGTTAGGAATAGGATAGGTATATAGGATGTATATAGGATTAGATGGATAAGTAGGATGAAGTTAGGGATAATTTCAGTTTATAAAATTAGGTGAGAGTTAGGAATAGGATAGCGATAGAGGATAGGTGTAAATATTTTTAGGATTGGATATAAGTTAGGTAAGTTAGATAGATAAGGGTAGAGAGAGATAGGCAATTTTTTTTTGTAAATTTTTTTTGCAGTCTAAATGTTTTATATTTGAATTCAAATAAGTGGGATTATTTGTATTCAAATAGGGGGAAAATACTCAAATTTAGACCAGGGTAGAAAATTAATTAATCACATCAAATAATTTTAATCACCGTGTAGAAGGAAGCTGTGGGAAAAGGCACGCGTTATTAAAACTGTGAAGCATAAAAATTCATTCGTTTCATTAAAAATAAGGGATTTAAATTATTTACTAGACGCTTTCTATAAAAGAAGCAGAATTAAAATACTCAAAAGTAACCGGTATTAAACAAAATGTACAAATAATAATTAATATTTAATTAGGATTCACTAAAAATTAAAGGGTAGAAGTCAATGCCATTCATTAATTATTTTAATTGGAGTTAATTGTACGATGATTAAGGTATAATAAGCATAAAAGCCTGTGGAAAGTCCAAAGTTGATAAACAAATCGCTAATAGGAAGGTTAAAATAAGTGGAATATCCCAAATCGTAGAAGTGTTATTTAGAAATGTTACGATTGAACACACCTGCGTATTTTTAAAAGTCAATTTCAGTTTAATTTGTTTAGATAAACATGTAGATTCTACGTATATTGGAAACAGGTGAATGCTTTAGCACGAAATACAGCAAAGCGTTTATTTAAAAGTCACGTTCTGCTTAAATTTTGTAGATAACAAATGGTTACAGAGAATGTTGGAGAAACCGTCGCTTAATATTCACGGGAAATGCTAATAAAGTGGGTTATTTAACAGTCCACGTGGATTGTACACAGCCGATAGTAAAGAGTATCAATTTGCACCACTAAGGCCAAGTTAGAAAAGGAAAGAGAAAATGCGTCAAGCAGAGACACTAATAAGTAAAAAGCGTGATTTGAGCAACGTCACGAGAGCTACCATTGGTTGTAATCAGATGCAGATATAAAAGGTGTAAACGTAACGATTTCGATACAAAATTAATTAGTTATTCTCGGACGTGGTTGCGTGCCGTGTGGAAAATTTCTCAGATTTTCAACTGGCGCGTGTGCAAAGTTAATAGAATCGTGTGCGCGACTGTCGAAAAGGGAACGTAGAATGCGAAATTCTAAGAATTGTCCGTTTTGGAGACAAAAGCGACGAACAGGCTAGCCATTATATAAACCCGGACTTTAAACAGTTTCTCTCTTTTAGATTTTTGATTATTCGATGCTTTAAACAGTGCTCTTAGATTTGCGATTTTGATTGAATACTTTAAACAGTTTGCTCTTATATTGTTGGTGATTATTGAATACTTTAAAACAGTTTGCTATCTACGTGCTACGATACAAGTTAGTATGCGTTAGTGCACTTAGAAAAGAAGATACAAGGTAATAAAGTTTACTTATATTTGCGAGTATTACCGTACCAAGTATACAAATTTGTAACGAAAAATGAATAAACAAAAGTAGGCAGTTTTGGGTATAGCGTGAAAGAAGTATGAATTTCTTTGCTATTTATGGGGGTGTTAATAATTAAATGATTAGTAAACGTGATTGGATCCACAAAACAAGATTCAGATATACTTAGATGGGTTCCTGAAAAGCCCTGAAACAATTTTAGATGAATGGTGGTGTAGAAAATTTTAAAAGCGCTCAGAATCCGAGGACCTAAACATAACCCAGTTGGAATGGTGTGATTAACAAAGGACGATGTACATTGGAGCCACGAGTGCATTAACCTTCAGGTAACTTATGCTTTGTTGTTCGATTTTTGATGTTTTGGTGTGTGTTGAATAACTTTATAATTTGTTTACTTAAAATGGACAGTAGTGAATTTGTACAAACAACAAATTTTTAATTTTAAGGTGAAATTTTCTTGTTTAAGTAGAAAGGAGTATTTAGTATTTATGTTCTTGATTATGATGAAAATTTGGGTCTGTCTTTGAGCTCAATTAGACGAACCTGGTTAATTAACGTAAAGGGGTGGGAGATGCTCCCTTTGTACTCAGACTCAGGTCTGCAAATATTGTTAAATTAATTAGTAGGCATCCTACAAGGACTTTAATTCTGGATGCAAATTAAAATGATAACAATTTTAATCTTGAAAATTTCTGATACTGAAATTTATGCTGAATTTTAATTTTGAAATTTTAATGTATTGTGAATATTGATGTAAATAGAGTTAACGTTGGTGTTTGTGGTAGGAATGTGTTTTTTTTTTTATGAATGAGGATGAAAGATTTATCTAGGTGAGCAGCCGAGGCGGAAAGAGTAAAGAGGCGATTATCAGAAGAGAATCACAGCAAATCGTAGCGCCTAAAAGCGAGGCTCGAGTTCAAAATAAAATTTTTGTGATACCATTCCAGGAAACTGGTGAGGTGTTTCATAGGTTTCACAGTATTCATGACGGCCCAACGCTGGGGCTCGATTCGAAAACCGTAGTTCCCGAATAATGGTGAGGATCACAGTAATATATATTCTGTGTAATTTTTTCTTGTCTATATTTAGGGTTGAAACATTATCTGAATATTCTAACCCGTATATATGTACCTATTATTAAGATTCTAAGATTTTATATTTGCTTAAAGGTATATTTTGATATTATGTAATATGCAAATTGACGCTTTGTTTACATCACTCGATAACAGGACGATTAGGTAAATGCGTGGTTTTGACTTTTGTAAATACTTCTTTTTTGGACTGTATATTTAATTAACGCTGTGTAATATAACTATTTATTAAGGTTCCCAATTTTTCTTTCTGTATTACCCACATCACTCCACGACGTTTTTGAGCTAGTTCCGAATCCAATCCTTTTGGATTTCTATTATGCTCTTTTTCCGTGTGTTGTTGCGGTATTCGGTGTAGGCGATTTTCTTTACTTTAATGATTTTTTATCTTTTTATCTGCACGGAATACCGTAACATAAAAATTTGGCGTACACGACGCGAGGCTCCGATTTTCGAACTCGTTCTTTTTACTTAATGTTGGCTACTATTTTTAAACCCTTTCTGTTTTACTTAAAAATTTCCTCGATTTTTGAAATATTTTTTTTTATTGAAGAGTTTGTTCCCGGTTTTCTGAAACCTCTATTATTACTTAATATTTCGTCCCGAATTTTCTGTACATACACCGTTTCGTCCTGAGAAAAAATTTTCTTGCGTTCGTTTTACTGTTCCTTGTTCGTTAAGTAATGGTTTACTGTAAATTTTCCTTTACGCCAAGTTAGCAGAATTGTGTTTTCGCTGGCAATTCGAGATTTTTGAAACATTGGCGTCCTATTTCTATTCAATTCTATTAGTGTTCTTAGATTCTATTTTGTAAGTTCTACTAATTTTTTTGGTTTCTTTGAATTTTAATATTTCTTTTGAGTTTACTTTAATTTATGTTGTCTTCGATATTGTTTTTTGGGTTAACATGGATCTTTAGCGCATATATGTGAAATATTATGCGCAACCGAGTTACAGTACGAATTATTTTCTCGTACCTTTGATTCTAAGGTTTACGGAAATGAACTCGCAGATTCGTGAAAGGTGTTTTTCGCCTGGAATGCGAGAACGTACTTCTTACTACTCCTATCAAATTTGATTACGCTGCTGACCATGCAGCGGTCACAAATTCTATAAAAGGAGCTTCAACATTACCTTGCTGAATTTGATGGTGACAAATCTTTACTTGCGTTCAAACACATTAGTTCTCATGGGTTTACATGGAACGTCGCTGTAGTGCGATGCTTCCAACAGAAGCTGAGCGCCGAACTCGTTGGCAAATACTCTATACATTGAACTTCTTTCGAAACTAAAATAAAAACATTCCGTTCCACTACTGCTCCGGCAACTGTTTCTAGTCCTTCTCACACTTTCACTGCTGAACAGGATTTTGCTTATAAGTTCGCTACGATTGAGAAAAATACTTTTACTTTACATGACCGAAAAGAAGATTTCTCTTACGCCTACGGGTAGACTAAATACTTCTTCTGTAATTTCTGTTATTCCTATTCCTATGCCTACTTCTACTCGTCAGGTTACATGCTTCAATTGCGACCAACCTGATCATGCGTCGACATGTTGTACTCGTTCTCAAGTACTCCATTGCTATGGTTGCGGTCATAAGGAGTTACTCGTCGCAACTGTACGAACTGTTGCCCTACAACTAATAGGTTTTCAAGTAATGTTCCGAATTCTGTCCTCGGCTAGAGAAGTCAAATTTCTTTTGCGTCTAGTTCAACGTTCTCTTCTGAATCTCATCCCGGTCATCCTACCACTACCACCAAAACAACCCTTTTTTGACAAATATGGCTTCGAAGAAAACTTCTTCCGTCTCTAGTTCTACGTTCTTCTATGTACCTCCTCCTTGTCGTCCTACTACCATCGCAACCTATCCTTTTAACCATATGAGCCTCCGAACTATAATATTGATTTCTACGGCTATTACACCTCTACTTACCGAACACCTCCCTAATAAGAACCAAATTTCTTCTGTTCTTAGCTGCTCAAATTATGATTTAATGGATCATACGTATTCACTCCTACCTCAGATGTGCCTCCTCAACGATTGGAGCCCTTACTTTAAATTAGTAAATTACAGATAGCAAGTAAAAGTTTATTTCTACTTTACATGTGATTTTCCAATGCTCCACTCCAAGGTACTACATTGGTCAGGAAGCGAGTTTTTTTTAACCTGGAAAATTTGGAATTTTGCCGAACCCTTGCTGTTCCAAGCAAGATAGGGATCTTAAACGTGCGTGACAACACTCACACACGGGATCTCCATTTTACGTCTCATCCGAACGAAGGTGTATATATGTGAAAAATGCTCGCCTAACATTTTTCAAGCGGGCCGTGTCGGGATTCAAACCCGGGACCTTGGGCGTAGTAGTCACACATACCACTACGCCACGGAGCCGCTTAGTTTATTTCTACTTCTTTAAATGGTTCTTTCAAAAAACTTCCTGTCGTGTCTACAATAGCAGATGTAGCTGCAGTGACGATAACTTATAATACTGATAGAGAAGGTCCCTTTGAAGTTGGTGAACCCGTATCTATAATGCCTGTTGCTGTTTTTGTCAAAATTTCATCTGATTCTGTTTCTTTATCTGCTGTTGTTGAGGAAGCAATTCCTATTGTTGCTGAAATTCTACTTGATTCCACTCTTTTATCTAATGTTGCCAAAATTCTAACCGAACCTGTTCCTTTGTCTAAGAATAATGAAATTCTACTTGGTCCTACTCCCTTATTTAATGTTGACGAAGTTCAACATGATTCTGCTCCTTTTGATAAAGTAATACATGCTTCTGCTCTTTTATCTAACGTCGACGAAGTTCTACCTGATTTTGCTCCTTTATCTGATGTTGACGAAGTTCTACCTAATTCTGCTCCTTTATCTAACGTAGCTGAAATGTAGTTTGATTCTGTTCCTTTTTCTTTGTAATGTTGATACATTGTCACGTTAATTAGCGGCTGCCACGTTGGGCGCCAAAAATCTATGTTACGTAACACAAAGAAAGTCAAAGAAATTACCCGGCTCAATCGGAGAGTAGGGGGGGTTGTAGAAAGCAGACTGACCTATGATGTATGGGGCGGTAAGGAGTTAGTAACAGTACCTGCAAGAAAAGAAATTAGAATAGTAAACCTGCAATAAAAAAGATTAGTCCTGCAAACCTGAAATAAAAAAAAAGCATAGCAGTAATGAAAAGTCTAAGTTATTTAGTACTATGTAGAATAAAAAAAAGAAACTGTTTAGATAATCTATATAATATAACAACGGTAAAAGCAATACAGACAAATGCTTAGTACAAAGTGAGGTAATATTAGGGAGTAACAGAAACGTTTCCTCACACACCAATTTAACATAAATCAGATAAAATGTTGTCAAAAGATAAATAGATAAAACACAATTGGTATGAGTAAGTCAGTAGTATTGATTGTTATTATTTTTTTTTCTTTCTTTTTTAAAATAGCATGCAAGTCTATTGTAAAAGGTATCAGAACGACGAAGAATATTGCAAAACAAACGGATAGATATTTACAGCAATAACAAGTAAGAAATAGTTCAACTTACAAAAAGTCCTTCAGCAACGCTTCCTTGCAACGGAAGGGTGGGATTCAACGATGTCCTGCACTAACGAAGCACTTCACCCTTGACTGTGAGGGTGTTGATGGAACTTATCACAAGTTACCCTAAGCACACCTACGTATTTCACTGGTGTTAGCAGCAGACATTATCACGCGTCGGAATTCGAATAAGATCGGGAGCTCTTTCTACCTCTGTAGGAGCAACAGTGATCACGGAATTTTGTTCTTCGTCCAACAGTATACAAGAATTAAACACCTAGGCATATAAAGGAATAGGTTATGATTACCAATTCAAACTCCGCGCCAACCACATAGACATTTAGAACGACCTCGTAAAAATGAAGATAGGTTCACAATAAGAAGAGCGATTTTGCAGATTTCACATTGGGTACCCCGAACGAGTAAATATTACTCATACACAAAACCACTTTAAATACACATTATAAGCACTTTATAACAAATTATATACCGTACTTGGTATTTTATCACAGTTTATTTAGTGAAAAGCGAGCTTGGCTTCAACAAACAACATCGCATTTTTCCACACTCTCTTCAAAGCAAAAGCAACCAATAAACTTTAACGTCTAGAAACCAAGCACGAAAACTAACACTCCTCATCTGTAGATATAAAATCGTGCCGTGTTTTCAAAGCAGAAAGCAAACAGTAAAAAAGTCTTCTCAACGTAAACAATCTATATCAACGAGGAACAAACTACAACTCTTCCTTCACCAGAAAAACAATTAAAATCGTGACGTGCTTGTAGTTATTAAATATAAAATCACTATCTTCAAAGCAACAACGGAAAGCAAACAGTTTTTTAACGTAATTACATCGGAACCCAACACAAACTCAACTAATAACCGCACATCTGTTTTCATTCAACTCGTTGTTAGCATCGCGTATCGACTCCTTATCTAGACTCGTATATTCATATAAGGAACAACATTTATATCAGCGGTTAGACAAGAAAACGATGCACTCCACTCATTATAATACGACACATTCACCTAAGGATGTTAATAAATATAAAATGTGGAGGTAGTAGTTACAGGAATGTATTTACAAATTTGGTAAAGCGTAAAATGTTACACTTAATAAAAATGCACGTTACAAATTCCCCCCTAGCAAAATAAAGACGTCGGGGTGAAAGAAAAAAAGAAAAACGACAGACAAGGAACCAAACAAAAAAAAATTGTTTATCCGGTTCGAAGGACCAACAACAGTATAAGACAAAGAACACTTTTTTTTTCAAAAGAAGACAAAGTCATCTATCGTAACCAACAATGGCAGAATAGGTAAAAAAAGTATCAAGTAAACACCCAATGAGGATTAAAGGTTATAGCTACTGTGAAAATCGTCAAAAGACGGATGTCTCCAAAAAAAGGACATTTATGTTTTCTACCTCAAAGTTTTGGCTTCCGCGAAGAAACCAAGAGGAAGGAAAATAAAACGAGGAAGAAAACTCGTAGCAAACTAACTAAACGACACAACTGTCGACCTCAAGTGTGCAGCAAAGGAAAAACCAAGACAAAGAAAAGAGCGAGCGCAAGCTAGTACACAATTTAGAATACTTCCAACTGAGGTAACACAGATTCGTATGAAACGATTACTCAAGCAGAGTATGGCTAACAGATCTACAAAAGCGACCAAGTCGAAATACCTAAAGGTAAAGAAAATAGATCCGAAGCCTACCTCAAGGAATGGATGTAGAAAGCGACTATAATAGTCAAATAGTGAACAAAGAGTAGAACTAGCCAGAAGAAAAAGTCACGGGATGGGCTAGCTACAACATATCAATAGGAATACGAAATGGGCGCCAGTGTTTTCGAACACAAGCTTATCAGCGAAAACACAAGACCAATAAGCCAACAAAAAAAACCAAAAAAAAATTACAAGTCATTAGGGATAGCGACACGAGTTAAAGTTCGGGCCTTTGGAGCTGTTTTTTAAAAAAACTTCGACACTTTAACAAAAAATTTAATAGTTTAAACAGAAATTACAATGAAATTTAGAATAGCTGGTTCATAATAACTTTAATAAAAAATAATTAATTGTACTGGGCGAGTAGTCTAGGTAGACAACAATGCAAAAGCTGTAAACTCAAGACTGACTGCCGGGCATTGAGCTCCCGGGCTTTTTATAATAACCTGCCCCTCACACGGTTTGTGGGAACTTGCAGATCTCATGTCTGCTTTACACTTTGTTACAATGTATCAATCTTAATTCTAAGTAATTGCGGTCTGTTGACCGCCTGTGACCTGCCACCTGCAGTATCACTGCCCTCACGGATGCAAAGTTGCATGTCCGTTCTCATGAACTGTCGATAACCTCTCTGGGTTATCCTTGTGTTACAATGTTGTTCTGAACTTATACTTTTACTTAACAATTTCTAATAATTCCTATTAGATTCAATATATCAATATATATAGGTAATTGGGGGATACATAACTCACGTAGAAATCAAAATAGAATCAGCCGTAGGAAGACCATTCAGGATCAATGTCTGGCGGGTCTAAAGTTTTATCAGGTTTGA
>JARFIW010001040.1:622500-654311 GCA_036346225.1 Platerodrilus igneus | reverse complement strand
TAATACAATTAGAGACACTACAAAACCCAGTTGGAAGTATTTATAGCGAAAAATTCATCCAGTGAGTACAAGGAAAAGAATAGCAAGTTTATCTTTACAATTTTTTTAAATTGATGTACATTCTTTATATTTTTTATCGCATATGGTATGTGATTATAGAGTTTTATTGGAAATATAAGACTACTATGAATCATTTCAAGATTATGCTGCTGAAATCTTAGTGTATTTCCCACCTTAAATCTGTAGGATGATATCTCATTTGAAGTTATACAATGAGTAGGGCACTTCTTTATATACATTACTGCATTTAAGATATAAATTGAGAACACTGTAAGTATTTTGAGTTGCCTGAACAGGAATGGTTATATTTCTTGAATAACATTAATCTAACTATTCTCTTTTGAAGTATAAATATCTCCCTAGCCTTTTGTGAGTTTCTTTATGCAATTATTCTATAACTTAACATTGAATGGATATATGCATAGTAATAAGCAACCAGAATATTTAAGCTAACATCCTCCCGTAATCTTCAAATAATAAAGCATTTGATCTTTAGTTTATTATTCAGAAATGCAATCCGATTATACCAGTTAAAACACAAATCTACTTCAATTCCTAAGAAACAAACGCAGGACTCCTGGCTCAGAAGTTTATTAACTGAGCGTTTTATAAGCAAACTATGACTAGGTAACACAGTTGAAAATAATACAGCTGTTTTTTTACAAAGATTTAAGATTAGCCCATTTCTAGAACAGTAAGCCTGCATGTTATGCTCATGCTGAATCCTTTGATGCAGATTTCACAATGGATTTTATCCACACATAAACTCTGTATGTATTTGAAAAATTCATACTTCAAACGTGGTTTTTAATGATATTTAAAGAATTCTAAGTTCATTTTCCAGTTTTTTATCTTGACAGTTTATTTCTCCTGTTCAAAAGGAATAGTAACTTTGACCTTATAGCGAATATCCCATAATCTTTCTTTATATGATTTATTTAATTCACTTAGTCCCAAGAAGTAATATAAAACCCAAAAGTGAATACGCCTTGCCTTTTATCATGGATTAGTAGCAAGGTTAGGTATTTGTTTACACATTAATAATTTGACATTACATTAAGGGTTATTTTAGCGAATCGTGATGTCGCTGAGATTCTGAAACAGCTCTACCTCCTTCGTTACAGGTTCTCATCCACTCTTAACCTACCCCGTTACATTTCTATATCTACCGCAACTATGTATAGCTAAGAGAGCTTGATATGTTACAAGATATTGAATGGTTTAATTATATACTCACGATTTAGAATAGGTATAATTTTGTATTAATTCTAAGCTTCTTAATTATTCAATTATTGTTTACGTCTATTGTAATTTGATTTTAAAGAATGTTTTGATATTAGTAAATGTTTATGTCAATTTAACAGACAGCTAGACATGCGCAGTTGTGCGCCTGTCTCATCGTTTGAAAATTCTTAACAGGGACGTACTGTTTCACAGGGTTACTTACATATTGAGATAGATTTATATATTTGTTTAGTCTATTGAGGTTTATTTCATTAAATTCTTCATTGATACATATATATATATATATATATATATATATATATATATATATTGCTGTGAAATGTACAAAACGCCTCGCCAGTTTCCTGGAATAAAATCACAAAAATTTTATTTTGAACTCGAGCCTCGCTTTTGGGTCGCCAAGAATGCTGTGAAACCTACAAAAGCTATTAACTTAACTGGTCCGTTGACTTTCTTCTGTTAATCGCCTCTTTACTCTTTTCCGCCTCGGCTGCTCACCTAGTTAAAACTTTCATCCTCATTCAAGAAAAAAACAAATACATTCCTACTACAAACATCAACGTTAACTCTATTTACATCAATATTCATAATACATTAAAATTTCAAAATTAAATTTTAACATAAATTTCAGTAACATAAAATTTCAAGATTAAATTTGTTATCATTTTAATTTGCATCCAGAATTAAAGTCCTTGTAGGATGCCTACAAATTAATATAACAATATATGCAGACCTGAGTCTGAGTACAAAGGGAGCATCTCCCACCCTTTTACGTTAATTAACCAGGTTCGTCTAATTGAGCTCAAAGACAGACCCCAATTTTCATCATAATCAAGAACATAAATACTAAATACTCCTTTCTACTTAAACAAGAAAATTTCACCTTAAAATTAAAATTTTGTTGTTAGTACAAATTCACTACTGTCCATTTTAAGTAAATAAATTATAAAGTTATTCAACACACACCAAAACATCAAAAATCGAACAACAAAGCATAAGTTACCTGAAGGTTAATGCACTCGTGGCTCCAATGTACATCGTCCTCTGTTAATCACACCATTCCAACTGGGTTATGTTTAGGTCCTCGGATTACTGGTCGCCTTTAAAATTTTCAACACCGCCATTCATCTAAAGTTGTTTCAGTGCTTTTCCGGAACTCATCTGTGTATATCTGTATCTTGTTTTGTGGATCCAGTCACGTTTACAAATCATTTAATTATTAACACCCCCGAAAATAGCAAAGAAATTCATACTTCTTTCACGCTATACGCCAAAACTGCCTACTTTTGTGTATTCATTTGTCCTAAATTTGACTAATTGGTACAGTACTCGCAATTATAACTAGACTTTATTACCTTGCATCTTCTTTTCTAGGTGCACTAAATTACTTTCATTGTAGCACGTAAAGAACAAACTGTTTTAAAGTATTAAATAATCACCAAAATATACGAACAAACTGTTTAAATTATTCAATCAAAATCGAAAAACTAAGAGAGAGAAACTCATATTAACCCGGGTATATATAATCGCTAGCCTATACGTCGCTTTTGTCCCCAAAACGGACAGTTTCTAGAATTTCGCATACTATGTTCCCATCTCGACCGCCCGGCACGCGGTTCTTATTAAATTTGCACTCGCATCAGTTAAATCTCAGAAATTTCCACACGGCTCGCAGCGTCTGAGAATAACTAATTAATTTTTATATAGAAATGTTATTTTTACCTCTCATGTTTGCCTCTTATTTTCAACCAATCGCAACCCAGTGACGTTGCTCAAATCACGCCTTTTACTATATGTGTCTCTGTCTTGCGCATATTATCCGTCTCTATCTACCCTGTTCTGAGTGGTACAAATCAATATTCTTTAGTATCGGTTATTTTCAATCCACGTGGACTGTGAAATAACCCACCTTATTAGCATTTCCCGTAACTATTAAGCGACGGTTTCTCCAACATTCTCTGTAACCATTTGTTATCTGCAAAATTTACGCAGAACGAGACTTTTAAAAATACGCAGGTGTTCAATCGTCCTACTTCTAAATAACACTTCTACGATTTGAATATTATTGGGTTTTTACAAGCTTTTATACATATTATATGTTACTAATGGTTCAATTAACTCCAATTAAAATAATACCCTTTAATTTTTAGTGAATCCTAATCAAATATTCAATTATTATCTGTACATTTTGTTTAATACTCGTTACCCAAACTTGAATCAATTAATATAAATTTTGCACGTAATTTCCATTTGTTTCTTTACTCGGAATAATTAAATTACACGTTGAGCATTTTAATACTGCTTCTTTTTATAGAAAGCGTCTTGTAAATAATTTAAATCTCTTATTTTTAATGAAACGAATGAATTTTTATTCTCCACGGTTTTTTTAATAAAGTGTATTATCTAATAAAATTCCTTATACACGGTGATTAAAATTATTTGATGTAATTAATTAATTTTCTACCCTGGTCTAAATATGAGTAATATATATAATATATATTGTTTTCTAAGGGTACATGCTTGTGTGATTCTTAAAACCATATTTACGGATCTCGTAATGTCAACTTTTAGTTTCGAGCGTTACTCTATTAAGTTACGCCTATGTGTTAGTTGATTATCTATCATTCTGTTTTTTTGTGGATTAAAGTCTTTATAATTAAAAACAACAGAGCATCTTCCTTTTTCTAATGTAAGTGTTATCACCTTTTTTTGTTACCTTAACACTAATTACCTTTCATAGGTACCCGTTTTGTACTCTTTCGTTATTTTTGTATTAGTACATTTTGACTTTTACCCTATCTCAGCGTATTTGATTTTGGATCGATCTTATACGCTTTACGTCACGTTATTTTGGAGGATCTTTGTTTCGGATCACTTTTTTGATGCGTTACTTACAACATACGATACACCATTTTGTATCATCTTGTGCGTTGATTTTTGGGAATTGGATTTCATTCATGAGGTTGGATTTAGTAAATAGTATTATAAAGAAAATGAATACCACTTTTTGTTTGTGCACCTTCCTATGCTCCCGAAACAACTTTTGCCCCACCTTGTATGATTCTACTCAACTATTTATTATAGATGACAGTTACTTTTAATTCATGCAGGTATAACAGGTAAATATGGTTTTCTGTTCATCTGGTTAATATATTAAATTCCTAATACCTTGTAAAGTTATGTCTAGATTGTGAACCGGATTCTGCATACAATACTATCGTAATTGTTGATAGTCCATATTTTGTACTTAGGCGATTTTCTTTTTGTTACTCACTCTACTACATACTTTTAATATTCGATACGCGCTATCAAGTCCGATGTGGATAACATAGGAAATTTTAGTTTACAGAATAAATTTATAAATCGCTCTTAATTGTTGTTCTACGCATATATGCAATGGTTTTGTGTTTTGTCCTGCAAATGTTTCACAAAGCAATACAGGTTTATTATTCCCAATTTACGTCCTGCGTGTATTGGTACGTATTCGGTGTATATCCAGTGACTAATAGAAACCTTATTTTTAGTTTTTTTTCTTGGCTTAGATGTCTGTCCGCATTCCATTGGGTTATTATATGCCTAGTGCTTTCGTCCGTTCCGTTGCACTGATGGGGTGTTCCTTAGAGTGTTATGCTGCCTATCTGGATAGGATAGGGTAAGTGGACTTATGTCACATGCTACCTGACTGGTTGTAGTGGAGAGCAATTTGGTACCGGTTATAAGTAAGCTACATGAGTAGACCATTATTGGGAATCCGGCCGCCTCATTTCCACCAGAATCCCTCATTTCCACACACATCTGGACCAAAAAGTTTTCTTTGACTAACCATTTTTTATCTTTCGAGATAAATATATCTTACATTTTCATCTTAGCATCCTCATTTCCACAAACATCTGGACCAAAAGTTTTCTTCGACTAACCAATGCATCTTTCGAGATAAATATATCTTGTTTGGTATCAATTAATATTAGATTTTTCTCAGCTATCCAAATTTTTATGAATTTTTAAGATTGCATCATCCCCAAGGGAGCTACCCTCACTTTAAAATTTTTTACCAGCAGCAGCGATTTCCGACCGTCCTTAAACATTTTTTTATACATGCGATACATTAAATTAGTCTAAAATTTTACGCAGAATCCGAATCTGCAAACAGATTTAAAATCGGACCACCCCCTGCAAAGTAATACCCCTTTAAAGCTCTCAAACCTCTAAATTTTTTGCTCATCTATGACATATGCTTTAACCAAAACAAAGAAATTAAGCACACAAAAGTTTAATAATTTATTTTATCCGATTTACAGTTTAATAAGCTAATAGAATACAATTGTAAAGTATAACATTATTTTACTCGTGTAGTTGAATCCATGCAGGTTAAAGTAACCTGCAACAAAAAGAAATTAATGGGTTGTTTAAAAAGATCTGCAACAAAAAGAGATTAATGTAAAAAAGAGGAAACGTGTTTTCGGTCAATAAGACATATTGTTGTTAATCTAACAATATGTTTTACCGTCCAGCGACACCACGTGGAGGTAAACACATGTCGCCGGGAGCGAAGGAAATATTAAAGATGGGGATGGTAGGTATGTCTTATAACTAACTTACATACTACTATATATATACAATAAAATATATACAAATATAAACAACTATCTTATATTTTTATGCCCCATGCGTAGGTTGATACGCTTCCGGGGATGACGTAACGCTTGTCATCTGCGCCCGATAAACTGATTTTATTAATAAGCTGTGTATAAAGTTGATGTTTCTTACTCCGGATTGATACCATCGTATGCAAGAGGGCATCATCATTGTTAACCACCAACCCCCTAAAACTATCTACACTAATCCCCGCCACCACATTACTGCTGACTCCTTTAATTTTTTTCATAATATCTTTTTCACTCACAATGCAGTACGATTTGGCCCTGGTGCCGACGAACTCCAGACCAAATCGCCACAAAACTCGTCTTTAAATTTACACAACATCTTTTTGTTTATAAGTGGTATATTATATTTGTTTTCGTAGGAATAATCAGATGTGTCAAAGTGTTGTACATGATTGCGAATGTCACTGTACAAGTCTGGCGTCTCAACACTATAAACCAAAGATTCTGTATCTGTATAAAGCAGGGACAATCTGGGACCATACAGAGGAACCATGGTACAGTAGTGAAAGTCGTACATTAGCGTTTTGGACAGGTCTAAAATTGACAATCCTGCATAGATTGGTTTATCGTACTTCGCTTTTACACGATTCATCTGTATAATCGCCAGATTTTCTCTCAACACTAAGCAACTGTTAAAGTTAGGTTTAGCTATTAGTCCACTCGCGCACAACTTTTTCCCGTCGTGTTCCCATCGCGTGACTATTTTGACATCGACCCTTTTGTTCACGTTCTCCATTGTTTTACCAAAAACCGCATTGTTCATAAGTTTGAAAAATCTTTTTCAAACACGTTTGTGGCAGACGTACGGAGATTCGTGTTGAGATCAATGTAGGGTTTTAACCACGTCGACTGATCAAACTCCAACACGCGATGCACAACAGTTAATTGCAGACCGTTACGCAGAGCCTGCTGCAAGTTGCGGTAGTGAACAATGTAGTTTGTTTTGTCCAGAAGGGTGGCGAGTAACTTAGACGTCTTCGAAAACGGTGTTGGAGGTACCATCAATTCAGGGCTGAAAGGCAAATCGTTATGCAGATCATTGAGTTCCTCTGGATACTGTATATCAACTTCCAAAATATACCCTTTTTCGTGCATGCTTGGTATATTTAATATTTCTTGTTTTATACGATGTAACTGGTCCGTGTTTAATCATCTAAAGCCGCTAATGGGTAAATGTTGGGACATCGCCCATCCGTATAAATTGTTAGCATCCAGATATGCGAGGTACTTGGATGGCTCGTCAGGGTTGTAGCCTTCCATGTACTTATTGTTGGCTTTGGCATACCGACCGCTGCACTGGGTTAACCCACCACGTATCCCTTTCTTGATAAAATGTTGCATGCTGACATCGGTCAACAACTCGAGCTTCACCCCAGTGCGCTTCAACATGGCATCCCAACTCAAACTAGGAGCAGTCACGTACTGGCACGGATCTAGATCATAGGTTTTTGTGCAGACGTCTCTGAAGTTCTTGAAAATGTCTGCTAGTAACAAAACGTCTGTTTTCAAATAAAGATCGCTGTATTTCCCAAGCGTACGGATTTTGAATGTTCTCCATACATTCTGTGCGTGTTCATAATCTGCATACGACACCGCTGTGGCGGTTTGACCGTTGTAGAAAGCATTTTGTGGCGGTAGAGCCTTCTCTTCCATTACGGTAATACCTTTCACGTAGTCGTACGGGAACACACCCTTCTGATGTAATAGAGCAAACTCTTCGGCATTGGAGAAACAGCTCTTTAGTTCAACAAACTGTTCAGCATTCAAGTTGGAGGCTAGTTTATTTAAGCTAGATGCCATGAAGCGTAAGGAGTCTACAAATCTCAGTGTAATAAAAGATTCATCAGTTTCATCGTTGTTTTCTGCATTCAATGTAACGTTTTTTGTAAACGATATGAACCTCTCCTTATTATTCGGGATTACAGTAACTCTTTCTTTGTCGTATCCCAATTCCTTAATTATAAAATGGCTATCGTACCCACTTAAATTATGGAATAAAACAGGGATAAACTTTGGAACCGTGTATTTAATGTTGCATTGGGAGTGTGCGGCAAAGCGAAATTTCCCTGAGACGTGGCAGTGATCCCTTACACTCTCATTTCCCAAAGGCTGCTTACATATTCCACAGTCCACAGCCATATGAAACAACAACTCATCTAGGGGTTCCATTGGAAGCATGGGGGTGTTTGTTTTTAAAATTTTTCCCAATTGTTGGGTTTCCTCTTTCATCTTTTCCATAAAAACTTTGGCTGCATCAACACCTCTGTACAGCTCAAACTTGTTTAAGTTATCATCATAACAACACTTAACATAATATGCAAAACTGAAGGGTTCGTGGTGTTGTGTGCTGTTGGTGAAGGAAGAGGTGGGATCCGGAACTGCGGAACTAATAGGCTTCAACACACTTTCGAAGTCTGCATAAATCACGAACGGTACCCGCATTTGCTTGTGAACGTTTTTAAACTCGAGGATGTTATTGAAGTGGTTGGGCATGCTGGTTGCAACGTAATTACAGTCGTGTTGCGCATGGTTGCACAATTCTTCATCCGTTCGGAAAAACAGCAAACACCCATCGCAAACCCATTTATACCCGATATGCTTAGACAGCTGTTTTCTCACTAGCTTCTCCAAATCCTTGATCCAACAGTAGTGCGTGTTATCCCCATCCTGGATATAAAGGAGGTTTACGTGACGCATCCACTTTCTTTGCGTGAAATGGAGGCGTCAAACAATTGACTTACTTTCCACCCCAAACACGTTGACACTGATGTTGTTCAATTCCTCAAACTTTGGTATGTCCTTAATCGACATTGGGAACTGCACTCCTGATAAGTTGAGCACCGTGCTGTAGTGCGGGTAGCTACTGAGCCTTTGCGGGTCGTGAACACTGTGGTGTAGGGCAGCCACAACACACCAGGCAAAACATGCGTTATCCTGGTTCTGGATGTTAATAACTGCATACTTCTCCTGAATCCATTTGGGGAGTTCGATGTATGAGGATCCGCGCAAAGGGTTGTACTTGTTAACATTCACCTCCAAGTACAACACCTGCTTCAGAGTCCATCCTAAAATTTAAAAATTAAAAAAAAATAAATAATTGTAGAAACTAACCAGAATCACGTTCTTGGAACTCGTCAGACTTAGCCGACATCGTCTCCACAAAGGCGTTGTAGACCGCTCCCAGGTCACTAGATGAAGTGACCACGACATTTCGAGTGTTGAAGGATTTAACATCTTCAACACCCTCTAGCACACCCATCTTGGTGTAGCCACCAAACACCTCTAAGTTAACCTTGAGGGATGTGTGAATCCGTAGCCGTTCCCCGACTAAGCTTACAAATCGTTCCTTCTGCTCGCGTAGAAAATCCAATAGACCTAAAAATGCAAACTAAGTTAAACACTTATTCAATGTTTTAAGAAAAATACATACCATTAGAATTATTGTTTTTAATTCTGTATGTAGCGATTCGAGTTTTGAATGCGGTCGCTACTACTTCCACACCCCATCCAGGACACAGCTAGCATTAGGTTTGTGGGTGTTGGAGCGTTGGTGGGCTGCTAAGTTTGCAACATCAACATCGCACTCCACGTATCTCCTTGGTATCTTTGGGACAGGCCCCTTAACCGTCGGTGCAGCCGGTCGTTTGACTCCAGATGAGCCTGCAACTGGTACCACTACACCATGCTTGGTGTCCTTATGGCGTTTAAGGTTGTCCTTCCGCGAGAAGGATGCCGGGCACACTTCGCAGGTAAACAACCTTTTTTTCGTTTCAGAGACGGATCCATGTTGTTGAAGCTGGTGTCTCTTCAAACTATCGGTTCTCGAGAAGACAACCCCACAGACGTTGCAATCGAATGAAGCCATTTTTTCTATAAATAATTATAAAAACTTGTTAACTAGTCAAAGACTAAACAGAAACTGAATTTTATCACTTCGTACCATAGTTTTATACACATAATAATTAAGATCGTATAATAATTAGATAGTTTACTTTTAAATTAGGAGAAACCCAACGTAGTTTTAGCTTTGAATTACATTTCAAACCAGTCTATTCACGTCGGTGAAAATCAATTAGCTTCTTGCTTACGCACTACATCTATAATTATCGAATGTATCACTTTAACTTTCACTTCTACTATAATTGTTTACAGACATTTTGAGCCTGGAATTTTTTTAAATAAAAACAATAATGAAGAAGGCGAAGGTCACCTTTCACAATAAACCTTAAAACGTTTGGGTGATTTCGATAACAAGGACAGCTCAAATCGTATAAAATACGAGCACGATTCCTCTATGTTCAGTACAAAATACAGCATAAAAGTAGATACTATGATATCCATTAAAGACGGTATAGTAATGTTTCAGCGGAGTTTGAGTGATGCTAGGATTAATATCGAACGTGGTTATATTTATGGTGATGATGTTGGATTATGTTATGACGACTCCAGGTGGATAAAGTTGCAACAAGCATAGACTGTTTGTGACCAATTCGACCGGAATCAAATAAATTACCATGAATTATTGGATAAATTTAAAGAGTTAAATTTATTGCGAGACTTTATGGAATGCTTTTTGAGCTATATAGAAAAATTATAATTGTAAAAAGTTTTGTATGTGTATTTTATGGTTAAAATTTATAGATAAAAATGTTAATATAATTCGAATATTTATCATTCTAAGTCATCCGAGTACAATTTACGCATGCGCAACAACAACCCTGAAACATTTAAATGGACGACCTGCATAGGATCCCTCTCAGTCATCTCGGTGAAATCAGTGCACAGCAATGGAGTCTGTAGATGTTAATAATGCACAAGTTTCGTATACAGAAGATTTGATTAATAAGTTTACGTATAGTTTAAGTGAATTGGGTGAACACCTTCATAATGTGGAAATTGGGTTTGTTATAAACCAGACAATAAAACCTGCAATACGATTGGTGTGTGGCAAGAAATATTGCATCAACCATATTCTGGAATTGACATACGAAGATTGGTTGGTATTTACAAATTTTCAAGTGGAATTTCAAATTAACGTATTTTCTCGTGACGTGCTAAACAGTCGATTAAATGGTGCACCCGAAATGGAAAATCTACACATACAACTAGCAGACTCATTTTTTATCACTCTATTACCGGTGTCCGGATAAACCGAGGATAAGACTTTCCAATTAAAAATAATAATGGGAAATAGTTCGATAGTTATAAATGAATTAGAGTGTCGTAAACTATTCTATATGCGAGAGCTGTTGGAGTATCAATTTAAGCAGTTGGAACGTCGTGACTTTCCAGCATTATACAGCGAATTAGTAGGGTTTATTGCTAATTCTAATTTAAATGATGGTGATTGGTTTACTACTCTGACTGAAAGGGAGAAACGGATAAAATCTTGGTTGAAGGTGAAGTTCGAATTGGCAATATTTTATTCTACAACGAATTGAATCAGATTGCACTAAATGCTTTGGAGCTGGTTATACGTTTTCCGGATATATTTGTGCGAGACATGATGCGTACAAGGACATTAGGGGAGATGTTTAGACGTTTAAATTTGTCGGAATCTGAAGAGTCTGGTTATCGTGATAACTAGAAAGAGTATTTTATAAAAGACAGCTCAAGAGACGTGGATGTAAATGTATTGTTATTGTAAATATATTGTAAATTTTTTGAAAAAGTATAAATAGACTCGTTGTTGTTTATTTATTTAGTATAGTTTGAGATTTTTTTGAGTAAACTCATGATTATCTGTTCTGGGGAGGGTTTAATCAACAGCGCTATAAACAGGTTACCGTTTGAGCTGCATATTCCAGGTTATCAGTACTGCGGGCCTGGTACAAAGTTGGATGAGCGCTTAGCAAGAGGTGATCCTGGAATAAACGAATTGGACAAATTGTGTAAAGACTACGACATTGCATACTCCAAGTGCCCGACGATCTTCCAGCCAGACACCGAGCAGGTAAAATTTTAGAAGAAGAAGTCTGGGGGAGAATTAAGTCTAAGAACGCAAAGTTTGGAGAAAAGCTCCAGCTTGGTTTGTGACAAACGCTATGAAGGCGAAGAGAAAAATGGGTATGGGCTTAAAGAAGAAAATAAGTTTCAAAAGTGGATTCTTGAAGAAAATACGATCCGCAGTAGACCGAGTTGGTTCCGACAACTTGAAAAAGCTACTAGATGTTGGTATTCTAATTGGTAAAAAAATCATAAAAGGAGCCGGTGGGAGAAGCAAAATTAAAGTCCCACGTATTATACCCGTTCCACAGAAAGGAGGTTTGCTACCATTGATTCCGATATTCGCAGGACTAAGTGCCCTAGGAGCACTAGCAGGTGGTGCTGCGGAAATAGCTAAAGCAGTAAATGATGTCAAGACAGCCAACGAACAGCTTAAGGAGAGCGAACGACACAACAGATCTATGGAAGCCATTACCGTTGGGAAAAAGGAAATGGAATGTTTCTAAAACTATACAAAAAAGGTACAACATTATTCTTGAAACCGTACAAACAGGGGCGTGGCATTTGTAAAAAAGTATCAAAAAACTAAGCAAGTTACCTCGAAGAGCTCTCACCGACGTAGATATAAGGAAACACGCATCGAACATTCCTCATTTTCGCAACGTCTTTTCTAGAGATCAGTTACAGAAGATTAAACCGCATGTCAACGAATCGGGTGTGATTAATTTGGATACCACCAAAGGATCAGGTACACATTGGGTGGGGTACCGAGAACGCGGAAATAGTTTGTATTACTACGATTCGTTTGGAGACTTGAGACCGCCAGAGAAATATTTTCGAGGCTGTAAAATTTACTACAACAGTGTACCGGAGCAGACTTACAACACTTACAATTGTGGGCATTTAGTGTTAAAGTTTCTTAGTGACAATGGCTAAAACAGTGAGCGTGTTCAGGTATGGTAATGTCATTTCGACAGGATCCATTTACCCGCCAATTAAATTGAAACAGGACGGTGATTATGCTTTGGGTCTAGTGGGACTGTACACTTGTAACACTGTGCAAAACATAGATCCAGGAAACAATAACTTATACTATAACGATCCAGAGTATCGCAGAATAACCATTGAACCTGGATCATACGAATTAGAAGGAATAAATGCATATATACAGGACGTCTTCAAAAAATGGTTCAGTCAGAAGCCGGACATCAACGAGAACATTGAAAAATATTTTAAACTGAGTGCAAACAATAATACATTAAAGTGTTCTATACGAAGCAGTATACCGATAGATTTTGGGGCAAACCGTAAAAACAATATTGGAAGCATCTTGGGGTTTACCAACCGCAAATTGGCTGCAGATACCGTACATATCGCTAATCAGCAAGTGAACATAATATCGGTCTCAAACATTTTTGTGGAAACTAATATCACCAGCGGATCGTTCAGAAACAATTTTCTTACCCACAGCATATTCGAATTCAGTCTATCTGTACCACCTGGCTATAATCTGGAAAAGAAGACTAACCACGTCATATATTATCCGCTGAGCGTGACAGAAATTGATAATATTACAACCAGACTAGTCGATCATTTGGGTGAATTGGTAAACTTTTCACCGGAAACATACACCTGTGTGAGACTGGAAATAGAAAGTAGCTAAAAATGCCTATCGATTTTGTATATAAAGCACGCTACAACACCCCCAGACGATCAGAAGTGAATACGACGTCAAAGCGTCAAGTTGTCGAGAGACTTACAGCAGAAGAAATACGTTTCCTTAAATCTTTGGGGTTAGAAGTTATAAATGATAAGAGGCAGAAGTAAATGCAGCTTAGATCTCCACGGTGATGAAAACGTTAAACTTGGAAGGCATAAATATAAGGACGTGCCCAAATTGGATGTGTTTGGAGGTTATAAATTAGACGAATCTATAATAAAGGAAGATTATTATACATATCTTCCCTTTACATTGAATGCAGAAAAAAACGATCGAATTTCGATTGAAATCCAGAGCAGTGATAACATCACATACCCCCATGAAAGTTTCATATTTATAAGGGGTGCCTATAAGCCTACGGAAACATTAAGAGAAGCGTCAATAACTGTAGACCCGATCAGGGCAGCAGAACCAGACCCTAAAGCTTACGAATTTACTAGAAATGCGCCATATTTTCTGTTTGAGGAAATTCAGTACAAATTGGGTAATAATCAAATAATAGATGTCTGCAGAATCCCTGGAATTACAAGAACTATTAAGGGTTTAGTATCCATGGAAGAATCAAAAACAAAATCTATTACACATACCGGGTGGAAGCCTGATACCATATTCCAAGATGGACGGTTTAGTTGTGCTATACCGCTAAAAACCATTTTTGGTTTTTTTGAAGATTACAAGAAAACTATCGTCAACATGCCTCAAGAGCTGATTTTAATCCGATCCAAGTCGGACGTAAATTGCTACAAGTCGATTGGAAATACAGTAAAGTTCAAAATACATCGCATTTCATGGGAGGTTCCGCATATAACATTAAGCGACTTCGCCAAGGCATCGCTGCTTTCGAAAATGCAAAATCAATCATCTATAATGGTTGCATTCAGAAAATGGGAACTACACGAATTACCGTCTCTAACACAATCAAAGTCGCAAGTATGGAGAATTAAAGTATTGAATGAAACAGAGAAGGCTCGGTGGATATTACTGGCGCTGCAAAATGAGAAGTACGACAGGAAAGAAGAAAATGCTACAAGCTTTACGAATGCCAATAGAACCAATGTCAAAATGTTTTTAAACTCTTAGATGTTCCCTCAAGGTCGATTAAATTTGGATTTCGAGCAGAATGACTACTTGCCAGCGTACCTGTCTTACGCATCCTTTATGGAAAAATACTATCCGAACAAATCGTCAAATAAATGTTTAATAGCAAGAAGGAGTCACCCGTCTTTGTAATCGACTGTCGTCATCAATTTGAAAGCATCAAGGATGCAACTGTTGATGTAAGAATGGAATTAGAAGCTTCAAGAAATTTTGAACCGTCGCTGAAGGCTTATGCTTTAATTATACATGACTCTATGTTTGAATATAATCCGTTTACGGAAATTGTCAATAGATTTATTCACAATTAAATATTTTGTGTATATTTTTAATAAAATTGTATAAAAGCGATGAATTAATTTTTTATCTGCCGAATGGTGAGCATCTCCCACTCTGTACATAAGTTCTAGTTATTTTAGAGCGAATTTATCTCCATCAGAATAGGGTGAAACTGCCCCATAGGGTGAAATTGCCTCATAGAGTGAAATTGCCCCCCATAGGGTGAAATTGCCCAATAGGATGAAATTGCCCCATAGAGTAAAAGTGTCTCCGACAGTATTGGATTAGCATGGTTTGCAATTACATAAGAAAACGAAATAGTGGATACAGTAAAGAAGCGTTAGAAAAAGCTATAGAAGAAGTTCGACTGGGTAATTCAACTATTTACTCCATCAGTAGAAAATATAATATACCGAAAGAGACGTTAAGCTATCACCGCAAACAGCAACAAAAGCAGGTACACACTCGAAGCAATATGGAGACTGTAAAACATAAAATTACAATACCTATACAGAATTATGATAACTTTGCTATTGCTAGTGCAAGAGAGGATGGTAAACATGGTTCATTGTTCCCGTCTAACATACGAGCTATATTCGCTGGACCATCGAGTTGTGGGAAGACTAACGCTTTAATATCACTGATCCTGCACGAGAACGGTCTTAGATTCCAAAATGTGTATGTATTTTCGAAAAGTTTATATCAACCGAAATACGAATTGTTAAGAAACATTTTTACACCATTAAAAGAAGAAATTGGATACTATGAGTTTGAAAATTACGATGATTTGATCGAACCCGGAGATACCAAAGAAGATTCAATTATGGTTTTCGATGATATACCTGCAAACGAGCAAATTAAAATCACTCGGTTTTTTTCGTTCGGTCGACATAAAGCAATAGATTCGTTCTATCTATGTCAAACTTACGCTAGCGCCTTAAAACATAGACTCAGAGATAACACCAATGTAATCGCATTATGGAAACAGGATGACACAAACCTTCGCCATATCTTTTCGGATCATATAAGTGGTGACATGACATATACGAAATTTAAAGAAATGTGCTTACAGTGTTGGGGTGGGGGTGACTCAAAGCATAATTTTATAACTATTGTGAAAGATTTTGATTTGGATAAGGGGCGGTATTGAAAGAATTTCGACGAGTATATAAATATTTGACATTATTCAAAAAAATAGTTAGTTCTCATCCAAAGTTTCATGATGACGGACGTTAACAATTTTATTGCGAATAAACGCAGTCTTCATCTTATGCAGGATGCTGTACGAAAAAAGTCTGTAGCGTACAAAAAGGGAGACACCGCATTTCAGCAAAATTCAAAGAGGTGCACAAACAATTGATTGATCCCTTGCAAATAACCGCTTCCCAGTTGCAATCGATCACCGAAAAAATTCCCATACCTACAACAAAGGTTAAAGTCGAAGACATGGACGTATCTATAAAGAAAATTAAGCAGCTCGTTCTAGAAGAACCGTTCCATCTTTACTATGCGGATGTGTTAGCTAGAGACGAAGACGAAAATATTGACAAATCAATTTATGGAGTAATGTATAATGTGGAAACCGATACATGGAGTTTGTGGAAAAGTGTATTGGTAATTAACCCGGAAACTAGCGATATAACATTAAATAATGTGATATATCCAGGTACCAGGGGTTTATACAATCTGCTGGTTTAAAAAGACATCAGCCCCGAAGATGACGATTTCAATTTGCATGAAGTCTAAGGGAGCGGGTTTAGGCTTTTCTAATCGGTTTTACAAAAGTTTAAATTCAAAGCCGGTGCAATATGTCTACTGGAATAATGTACATGAACTTGTGGATCGGCTGAGATTGTTAAACGCATCCAACCGAGCTGGAAATACAAGCGAGGAAAACATTAGCGAGATGGTATCCATAATAGAAGAGTTAAGAGAAGAAGGTATAATACAGTGAGCTCAGTAAATAATTACACAGTTTTAAAATGCCTATCGACCGCTTCGGACGTTCAGAGCGTAAAGATGCTAATATTCGGTGCGGTGCTCCAGGTCGAGGATTTGTGCTAACGTTGGATGGTGATGGGTACGATATGCAGCAAAGAAGGTTAGTGAATTCATCAGACCCGAAAGAAGATTATGATTGTGTTAATCAGAGAAGCACTATAGTATTCAAGTCTGGAGAAGTAACAATTAGTTTTCGTAAAAGAAGGTTAGTTGATGTAATGGATCCTAAAGACGATAGTGATTGTGTTAATAAGAAATCTGTAATGAAGCTCGTGAATCAAGCCTTTTCATACTGTCTAAAAGGTTTTGATGATATACAGCGTAAAGATAAAACCTTCAATGCGAGAAACCAGCGTATCACAATGCTTGCTCAACCAGTTGAACCATCTGATGCAGTTAATAAACAATATGTAACTGAAAAATTGGATAAGCTTGTATCTGACTTTAAAACGTTTATACAGTTTTTTATTAATTTGACTGCAACTTCTGAGACAAATGAGAAGGAGCTCGGTCTTGCAATATCATCGATTTACGAGGCGTCACCAGCAGCTATAAAAAACAAATACTACAAACCAAAGCTTCAGTTTATGTCAAAGGTGCAATTGGATAAAGATAATCCTATTAGTTTAGCAACAGTGTTAAGCAAAAATGAGTAAAGAAATCATGGTTAAGGAATTATTTAAACCTGCAAGAAAAAATTTTCAGCGTCGTCATACAAATCTGAAACATGTGAAACGTGATCTTATCCAATCGGACTTGTGCGAAATGCAGCCTTACTCGCGTGTGAACAATGGGTACAAATATATTATAATAGCGATGGACTGTTTCACAAAATATGCTTTAGCTGAACCTTTAAAAAATAAAACTGGATCAGAAGTTACAAATGCTGTGAAAAAAATATTGGACAAAATGTTGCAAGGAAAAATAACGTAAAATCAATCTACAAACGGATTTTGGGAAAGAGTACTACAACCGCTGGTTTAAAAATCTTATGCAAAAATATAAGATAAACCATTACTCTACGTATTCCGCAATCAAAGCTAGTATGGTCGAGCGATTGATCAGAACAATCAAAAACAAATTGTACAGAAGATTTTACTTGCAAGGCAGTCATAAATGGGTGAATATTTTGCCTAAGGTTATAGAAGAATACAATAATACACCGCATCGGGCTATTAACATGACGCCTATGGAGGCAGAAGAACATCCGGAAAGAATAAAACTTTACATCGCTAACAGCGCTCTAAAAGTCGCAAGAAGTTGTATAAGGTTGGAGACATTGTGCGTATATCAAAATATAAAGCAGTATTCGATCGAGGATTTTATCCAAACTGGAGTACAGAACTATTCAAAATTGTTAAAGTACAACAAACGAGACCGATAACCTATCTACTACAAGATTTGGACGGTCGACCAATCTTAGGTGCTTTTTACGGCGATGAGATTCAGCTCACAGCAGCACCCGACACGCACCTAGTGGAAAAAGTTTTACGGAAACGGAAGCACGGGCGCGAATTATTAGTGTCGTGGTTGGGGGATGGTAAAAGTTGGATTAAGAAAACAGACCTGCTTTAGTATCAGCCAAAGTTCTAGATAATTACCTAGTTAAAAAAAAATCATAAAAGGAGTTGGCGGGGTAAAGCCCCTTAGCTGGATATATAGGAGAGATTTGCTTAGAACCCCATTCTTATTTATGATTTGAAGCAAGGATTTACAAGGATATCCAAAACTAGTGATTTCTATTGCAAGGAGATTGCCATTTTGGATGTAGCGAAGAATGTAATATAGCATGAAATACTGGATATGGCGGTGGGGTATAACACCCTAAGTGATGATTTCAAAAAGCAAGTTCGGTGGTTAAAGGAAAAAATCCACGGACTCTGCTGGGAAGGACAGTCTACAAGTGGATATACAAATATGGGTGATCTACTGAAAGAAGTCATACCTCCCGATGCTACTGTCTATGTTAAAGGAGAACAGAAAAAGCAGTTACTATCAAAATATTTATCAAACAACATTTTAAACATGGAAAGCGTATTCTCAGTTCTCAATCACTGTTTAAACCATTGTTAAAATAACTTAAGCTGTTCCAAAGAGAATGTTTTGCTATTGAGGCCTTTTGTTAATGTATTTAATTTTTAATAAAATATTTTGTGGGAATTGTTTTTTTATTTATCTTAGCTAAAAGCCTACCTTTAAAATTTGAAAAAATATTTATGTGAAACAGCGTATTACTTTGGAAAAATTAATGTTTTAAAATACAATCAGAAACAATAATTGGTTGTTGCAAATAAATTCAGTTCTATTTTAATAAAAAAAAATGTAAACTTACCCTTAAATCTTCAAAAACTTTTAACAAAAAATCACTATACGAAACGATTGTTTTAAAATATTGATGTACTTTTACACGCACAAAAACGTACGAAAGGAATAGGTTTCTACTAATCAGACCGCGTTATATACGGTTTGAAATAATCACCGTTAATTGATTTATATTACTAAATGACGTTTGTATTTCCCTAAATACGTACCCGATGCTGGTTACTAGAAAGTACCTTGTGTGAATCCCCAGCAATTATTCATCAATTTCTAATGTACTGTATTCAAACATAATTAATTAATAGAAAGTCCAAGAAAAGAAATTATATACAGCTTTCATATGTATTTGAGGTAGCCCATACTCGTTAAGAAATTAATTCGAAACGACTTGTATTTTCCAAGCATTGACTATATATTATGACGTGCATAGTTATTAAAAATGTTGAAGATGTAATTTAGGCAGCTCATAATCGTTAAGGATTTATTTCCTTAACAACTTGTATTTTCCAAGCATTGGCTATATAATTATGACGTGCATAGTTATTAAAAATGTTAAACGAGACCTTGATAACTGTTTAAAATTAAAAAAGTTATGGTTTTGAATATTCTAAAAAAAAAAACAGTGCATCACCGTTTAAAAAATAGTTTTAAATATTAAACACTTATGACTTTATAAAGGATTTATTTCTAAAATTTCCACGGTTTTTGATTTTTGGAGATGTTTGGTTAAAGCATATGTCATAAATGAACAAAAATTTTAAAGAAATTTGGGAGCTTTAAAATGTAACTTTGCAGAGCGTGGTCGATTTTAAATCTGTTTGCAGATTCGGAATCTGCGTAAAATTTTAGACTAATTTAATGTATCGCATGTATAAAAAAATGTTTAAGGACGGTCGAAAATCGCTGCTGCTGGTAAAAAATCTTAAAGTAAAGGTAGCTCCCTTGGGAATGATGCAATCTTAAAAATTCCTAAAGATTTGTATCGCTGAGAAAAATCTAATATTAATTGATACCAAACAAGATAGGTTTATCTCGAAAGATGCAATGGCTAGTCAAAGAAAACTATTTGTTAGGTTTGCTTATAGAGCAAAGAGCAAAATTTAGAGGTTTGAGAGTTTTAAATGGGTATAACTTTGCAGGGGGTGGTCCGCTTTTAAATCTATTTGCAGATTCGGATTCTGCGTAAAACTTTAGACTAATTTAATGTATCGCATGTATAAAAAAATGTTCAAGGACGGTCGGAAATCGCTGCTGCTGGTAAAAAATCTTAAAGTGAGGGTAGCTCCCTTGGGGATGATACAATCTTAAAAATTCCTAAAGATTTGGATAGCTGAGAAAAATCTAATATTAATTGATACCAAACAAGATATATTTATCTCGAAAGATGCATTGGTTAGTCGAAGAAAACGTTTGGTCCAGATGTGTGTGGAAATGAGGGTGCTAAGATGAAAATGTAAGATATATTTATCTTGAAAGATAAAAAATGGTTAGTCGAAGAAAACTTTTTGGTCCAGATGTATGTGGAAATGAGGGATTCTGGTGGAAATGAGGCGGCCGGATTCCCAATAATGGTCTACTCACATGTTACTGCAATGTGGTTGGCGTTTGTAGTAATAATATTTTAGTCGATTATATTGCCCTTTAATTCAAAATAAGAACCATTTAAGCACAAGTTTGTTTTGAAACTCGCTAATTTGTTCTAAGCGGACATAGAATTTCTGTTTCAACTTACGTGTCATATGCCTACTATATGTAGTGTCTCCGGCGGATTCTATTGCTTGTTCAGAGTGTTGGTAGTACAGAATTATCCTCTACAAGACATAGTTCAAATTTTAGTACATATTAATTAACAGTTTTACTACAAACTAAGCAGTTTATTGTTTGGCGCTTTGGTACAAATTGACTGTACCAGCGATTATTTTTTATACTAGGAACTAGTTACTAAAAGCGGTCCCCTGTATTTTGTCTCTTTGTCCTTTTGTTTCTCAAAATTCAAACAACAAGGTTGCGTTAATAATGATAACATTTAGAGATTATATTCCTGCATTCCTCTTATTTTGTTAAACATATTTTGGTGCAAGAAAATTGAAATGTATTGCTATTTTAAGATTTTCTTTTTTTTTCATTTATTTGCAAGCTCGTATCATTTATTTTTAGTGTTTAAGTATTTATTATTATTTATAGCGGCTTGGTACCGCCATGTTTACCGTTTAAGTTGGTTAAATAAATTACGTAGCAGTTACTGTTAACAAAAAAAGAGCTGTTCTTAACTGTTGATTAACTTATGTCTTTTATTTCAGCAGAAAGAGTCGGATTCTTCAGTATCTTTATGCCCACTTTAATCTTCGGCTGAACTAACCTGCCTTTAGCTTTTCTCGTTACGTTACAGTAACTCGTGCGGGTCTTTCTTACTTGCCCTTTCTTTTCTGGTTTGTATTCCTTCGAGATCCGTGTTTCACCGTGACACACAGGCTAGGGATAGGGTACATACTAAGCGATTAGTCTCCTCGTAAGGTAACCGACCCTCTTTGGCACACAAACGGACTTAAGATACGAAAACTCTGCTCCCTTTCATGCTTTTCAATGGAACCCAGAAAATTCTTTTTTCTTTGGTTGATAACCTCGCGGATGCTTCGGTTTTTTTTAACTCGTGATTATGGTACAATAAATTATAGACTGCGGTTCTAAAATTTACTTTGACGTGTTAGTGCACTAAGTGATTACGCGTATGTTCAAGTTTCAAATAAGATAAACAGAAGCTTGGGTTGAAGCGATTCTACTTACTTTAACTTAAGATTTAGGAAATGCTAACGTCAACAAGTTGTTTACTAATTATAACCTAGATTAAGTTTAGCACTGGTTACCTTCAGCTTAGGGTTAGCTATTGCTTTTAAGAAGTGCGCTCGGGTAATGAGCATGTAAACAGCTTTGTATTACTGTATATATTATGCCTAATTTTGTTTTTGTATTTATTTAGGATTGGAAACATGATGCAAGTATACTTGTACTTGATATTTATATTTTAATAAGTGATGTGACTGGGAAGTAATCCCTAATTGGTATTTGTTTACAATTCTTATGTATATTTTGGGAGTTATGTTGTGTTATGTGTGAGTTAACGTTTTCGTTTATATCATGTTTTAACAGCACCTTACGTAAATGTTCGTTTTGGTTTTTTAAATATTCCTTTTGATACTATGTTTGTTAACTAACGGTTTATATTAAATCTACTTTCCGAGGTTTCCAATTTATTTTTCTGTGTGACACACCCTACTCAAAGACGTCTCAGCTAGTACGGCGTTAATTCTGTGGATTCTTCCCTAGTTTTATTGCGGTATTCGGTGCAGGAAATTTTTTGTTACTTTACTTTCCTTTCTTGTCTGCGCAGAATACCGTAATAGTATGAACTATTTTTGCAAAGATTTTTACACTCTGTAAATCCTCCAGGATATATGGGATAAATGTTATTTTTTAGGCGAGTTAATGGTCTTTTTGTACCATGTTTTTAACTAGTGGTTTTATAAATTAAATTACTTTAATGAGGTTTCCTATGTCTTTCTTTTTGATCCACGCCGCTCTGTGTCGTTTTAGCTAGTACAGCATTATTTATTTGGATTCCTTTTCTCCTTTTCGTTACCGTACCCGGTGCTGGCTAATTTATTTGCTTTACTTTTCTTGTACGCACGGAATATCGCATTTTTGAATTTTGATAGAAACAATAGGTGTTCGTTCTACTTTACAAGTTGCGAGCTTGCAAAACTCTACTTTGAAAGCTAGTAGTACATGATGAAAGTTGTTGCTGTTCCACTTGCAGTTCTTTTAATCTTCCTTAGTTTTCTCATCAACAAGGAGGAGAAATGTGAAGATGAAACTTACACAAACATTGAGTTTAGCTTAGAAATGGCAAACGTTTATCTAAACAAGTATGGATATATTGAAGCTGATAATTAAAAATACCTTAAAAGCATTTCAAATGTATTACCAACTGCTGGTTGATGGTGAACTAAATAAATAAACTTTAAAGTTAATGTCAAGACCTCGATGTACAAATAAAGACAACATTTCTGAAGCATACAATGTACATGAAAACAAATTGACAAAGCATGTTTTAAATTACACAGTGTTAACGAATGATTTTTGTATCTTGGCTCTAACGATTGAAGCATTTAAAGTTTGTGCTAAACACACAAATCTTGTATGTATATACAATCCACAAAGTTATGATATATTAATAATATTCCAACAGCAAAATCATTACATGAAGGCTTCAACAAACCCCAATGAGCGATGTACCGATGATTTTGATAGATCTGATGGTGGGTTAGCATGTGCATTTTATTCAACCAATGACAATATTGTGGATTATGATGAGTCTTGATATGTGCAACACTCAAATTCACCATCTAATGGATATATAAGTTATTATGTGGTGCTACTTCATGAAACTGGTCGCACATTGAAGTTAATGCAATCAAACAATGTTATTGCTGTTATGTATTCATATCTAGAAAACCATCACCTTGATTTACATCAGAATGATATTGCAGATACAGTCCATACACCCACCACCATCATCGCCAATCACCGTTAAATCAACTACTGTTGCTCTTAAACCTGCCTCACCCACTAAACCGCCATCAAACTAACGCTTTCTAATTCTAAATAAACGTATATATATATATATATATATATATTATATATATATATATATATATATATATATATATATATTGCTTTGATAAGGGGTTGTTTAGGAGTGTATTAAGTAGCAGGGGTCGTGTGGTGACAATAAATAACAATAGGAATCAGAAAACTGCATTTATTTAGCATAAAGATTAGGTAATTCGTATATTATGAAAATAGCAAGCATTTAACACCCTATATATAGACCGTTATTAACTTTATGCGATGCAAGTAATCATATCTTACGACAATAGAACGCGTATTTAGCCGAAAAATAGGTAATTCATACATTGTGTAAATAGCAAGTATTTAGCACTCTGTATATAGACCGTCATTAATTTTAAGTAATGCCAGTGAGCATACCTTCAACAATAGAACGCGTATTCAAATAAATGATAGTACATGTAATTAAACACGCGTTGAGAAGTGTTCTAATTAGTTATAAAACAAATACGAAGATAAGAGATAAAACCTAACAAAGCTTTATGCAATTACGTGGAAACAAGAAACGTTTTGATATGAAACGCAGTTTTCAAAGACGCATAAACGAAAACAGCATTGAAGTTATATAATTTATTTTGTACAATTATCGAAAAGGCGATATCTATACAAAACAACATATGGTCAAGATAACAAATAATAAGGTATCAAATAAACCATTACACGGAAAACCAAAGAAATTACATCAGAAGCAACTTTAAAATGCAGGGAATATTAAAGACCTGGATGGTTGAGATATCGGCAAGACTGCTTGAAAACCCAGCCCACATGTAAGTGAAAAGAGCCTATATTAACACAGAGCAATGATAAGACGGGTCAGTTCACAACTCATTCAGGGCAAAGCTGCGTCACTGCTAACCAGAAACACAGAAACCACGCGTAATTTTATATTTAATAAAATATTAAGTGTATGTTACAGTGATAGTAGTGCAACGATTACAAAAACTTCTTTTGCCGTTTAACGTGAGTAGAATTTGGAATAATTTATTTAAACTAAATATTAATAATAATAGGGATTCGAATTGGTGGTACATTTCTGGATAATTCGAATCTGTGATATAATATTTCGAATCTGTGATATAACATTCGAATCTATGATACATTTCAAATATTTCGAATGCGTTGATGATTATAATTCAAATGTGTGGTGTATTTCTGAATAATGCAAGTATGTGTCGACAAGGAGAATAATTCAAATCTGAGTCAATATAATATTTCAAATCAGCGTCGACAATTATATTTTAGCACAATTCTTGTACAATTTTGAGTGGCCAAATTCAAGGCATATAAAAAAAAGAAGCACGAAGTAATTTTGGAAAACAAGGGTAACTGGACTCAAATATTGGTTTAGGTAAGCAGAACATTGATAGACGAATGAGGACAACAAAGAGGTATTGATCCACAACCCGAACAACACGTAACAGGCCAGATCTATTTAATTTTAAGATATTTTTCTATTTAAATTCAATACTGAATTAATTCAATTTACATAAAATTTGTAATGAAGTCAACAATAAACATTGCATACGTTAAACTTACGTAATATATTATAAAAGGGTCTAGAACGATCCAGGTTTCTTTGGTAAAAAGGTAGTTTTTGGTGGCTTTAGATTGAATTCAAAGTATATAACTTTTGGGGTAAATGATACATATAATATTGCTTGATTGAGGAGTGTATTTAAATATTTTTAAAAAATTGTAAATAATATTTCTTTTTATTATATGAAACTAATTGACTTCGTTTTATCAGTTCAAACAAATAGATAATCATAAAGGGATGGAAAAGAGAAAAATTGTTCATCCTAACGTTGTGCACTCTATGTAGAGTAAAAAGGGCTAGCCGTGACATAATCGTACAATTAGTAAGATTAAATATGGTTTGAGAACACAGAGAGGTAGAGTTATAGAAAACGTCATAACACCGAGTACGACGTTATCATATCAATATATAATATATATATATATATATATATATATATATATATATATATTAATTTTTATATTTTCTTGACCATTTATATTATTTTTTGCAAAACTTTTCTTGGAACTGGTCATTAATAATTAATTTGAATGTTTTCTACATGTCAAATAAACACTTTTTTCTTGCTTTTTAATTTTTATTATTCATATGACGCGTTTCGGTTAAACAACCATTTTCAAATATGAAACCTATAAACTATCTCTAATTAAATAATGATTTTTTAAAATTAAATTGCATACATACCATTTAATGCAAAGTCAAACTACTAAAACTTACAAACTAAATAAATTATTTCTAACATTGTAGGATAAGCAACAATACATCCTAATAATACTCTTTTAGGTATGTTTTTAATTTAAAACTTGCTTTCCTTGTCAATTTACAACTAACATTTAGATTAATAAAACTTTACAAAACTAATACCTTATCAGTGATAATGCTATTGAATTAAACATATGAATTTTTACATGCTTATGCTGATATACAGTGTGAGAGGATATTAATGTATGTGGTATTCAGATTATTTCTGTTGTATTAAATTGTGGTAAATATTTATAAATCCGTCTTGGTCTATTTTGAGTTTATAGCTTTAGGGTTTTTTTGAATTTCTATTGTTTCAAGTATGTTTCTTTTGTTATCATTTATCTCCGTTCCTAAAATTTTAACATTACTAAAATCGAACTGGTGGACTTTTTTAATTGCGTGCGTTGCTAGGGCTGTACTTTATTTATTATTAGTTTTCATAGTATATTTGTGTTCATAAACTCGTTTGTGGAGGTATTGTTTAGAATTTCCGATATATTTCTGAAAAATAATGATGACATATACGTGCTACAAGCAGATAAGTGTAGAACAACTGTATTAATGAACAGTGAAGAATATAAGTCTAAAATGAACGAAATCTTAAAAGATGATACTACATACTTGATTAAAAAAATTGACCCGACCTTACAACTACAAAGCACAATAAACACACTTTTAAATAAATGGTATAAAAACAACTATATAACACTAAAGGTCAAAAACCAATTAATTTGCCACAATGGACATACACCATACATGTATGGAGTACCTAAGATACACAAAACTAATATCCCCCTCCGGCCCATTGTAAGTACAAAAAACGCACCTACATATAATCTGTCGAAATACTTAATCGAAACAATTAAAACAATTATCGGAACAACTGAATATGCAATTAAAGACAGTTGGGATTTTCAAAATTTATCGTTAAACAAATTATACCAAATAACCATGTATTAATTTCATTAGATGTAAAATCGTTATTTACTAATATCCCAACACAACTAACTATAAATATTATTAAAATAAATGGCCAAAATAGCTTCTTTAACAACATTACCCATGGAGGAATACATAAAGGAGTTAAAATCTGTTTAGAAGCCACATATTTTACATTTGACAAAAAATTTATTCCCAAATATTTGGTACGGCAATGGGTTCCCCATATCATCAACTATTGCAAACCTAGTACTTGAAGAACTAGAAAAGCATGCTATTGACAAATTAAGCTATAAACCTGTGTTTTATAAAGGTCTGTTGATGATAGTATTATATGTCTGCCAGAAAATAAAGTTGATGAAACGGTAAAGGCCTTTAACAGTTATCATCCAAAACTTCAATTTACGTATGAAAGGAAATAAATAAATCTATACCATTTCTTGATACGCTTATTTCATATAACACAAAGGGAAATATCCACAAATTGGTATAGAAAAATACATGGAGTGGCAGATATTTAAATTTCTTATCATGTGTACCAAAGCAATATAAAAAATGTAGTAAATAACCAGGTGGAACGTGCCATACAATTAGCAAACAATAAACATGGGTCAAAAATATAAAAAGGTTAAAACTATACTTAAAAATAATAAATACCTAAATCATTTATTGAACAGATAATAAAAGCAAAGTCCATAAAATATATAATAATAGCGGTAAACAAGAAAACAGATTAATGAAATTAAAATAGGGATTGAATATACTCCAGGGTTATCAGAAAAATTAAAAATGCCTTAAGAACTATAACATCTATGTGGCACATAAGCCAAATAACTCTTCAAGAGCGGTATTTACAAAACTTAAACCGATAATAGATGGAAAAAACAGAACCCACACAATATACAAAATCAACTGTAAAGAATGCCCTGGAGTATATATCGGAAATTCTAAACAATACCTCCATAAACGAGTTTATGAACACAAATATACTATAAAAACTAATAATAAAAAAAGTACAGCCCTAGCAACGCACGCAATTGAAAAAGTCCACCAGTTCGATTTTAGTAATGTTAAAATTTTAGGAACGGAGATAAATGATAACAAAAAAAACATACTTGAAACAATAGAAATTCAAAAGGAAGCTATAAACTCAAAAATAGACCAAGACGGATTTATAAATATTTACCACAATTTAATACAACAGAAATAATCTGAATACCACATACATTAATATCCTCTCACACTGTATATCAGCATAAGCATGTAAAAATTCATGTTTAATTCAATAGCATTATCACTGATAAGGTATTAGTTTTGTAAAGTTTTATTAATCTAAATGTTAGTTGTAAATTGACAAGGAAAGCAAGTTTTAAATTAAAAACATACCCAAAAGAGTATTATTAGGATGTATTGTTGCTTATCCTACAATGTTAGAAATAATTTATTTAGTTTGAAAGTTTTAGTAGTTTGACTTTGCATTAAATGGTATGTATGCAATTTAATTTTTAAAATCATTATTTAATTAGAGATAGTTTATAGGTTTTATATTTGAAAATGGTTGTTTAACCGAAACGCGTCATATGAATAATAAAAATTAAAAAGCAAGAAAAAAGTGTTTATTTGACATGTAGAAAACATTCAAATTAATTATTAATGACCAGTTCCAAGAAAAGTTTTGCAAAATATATATATATATATATATATATATATTGCTGTGTATCCTGGGTAAAATCCTCTTCGGAATAAAAAAAAACATTCGAGCACCAACGTTGGGCCGTCAAGATTATGCTGTGAAACCTACAAAAAGCCTCACCAGAGTAAAAAATATTCGAGCCTCTCGAATTGGGCACCGAGATTTGCTGTGATTCTCGCCCTGGTGAATCTCTTCTGATAATCGCCTCTTTACTCTTTCCGCCTCGGCTGCTCACCTAGTTAAAACTTTCATCCTCATTCATAAAAAATAACCAACACATTCCTACCACAAACATCAACGTTAACTCTATTTACATCAATATTCATAATTCATTAAAATTTCAAAATTAAATTGTAGCATAAATTTCAGTATCATAAAATTTCAAGATTAAATTTGTCATCATTTTAATTCAGAATTAAAGTCCTTGTAGGATGCCTACTAATTAATTTAACAATATTTGCAGACCTGAGTCTGAGTACAAAGGGAGCATCTCCCACCCCTTTACGTTAATCACACAGGTTAGTCTAATTGAGCTCAAAGACAGACCCAAATTTTCATCATAATCAAGAACATAAACTGCTAAATACTCCTTTCTACTTAAAAAAGAAAATTTCACCTTAAAATTAAAATCTTGTTTGTACAAATTCACTACTGTCCATTTTTTAGCAAACAAATTATAAAGTAATTCAACACACACCAAAACATCAAAAATCGAACAACAAAGCATAAATTACCTGAAGGTTAATGCACTCGTGGCTCCAATGTACATCGTCCTTTGTTAATCACACCATTCCAACTGGGTTATGTTTACGGCTTCTGATTCTGAACGCTTTTAAAATTTTCTACACCACCATTCATCTAAAGTTGTTTCAGGGCTTCTCATGAACTCATCTAAGTATATTAAAATCTTGTTTTGTGGATCCAATCACGATTACGAATAACATTTGATTATTAACACCCCCGAAAAATAGCAAAGAGATTCATACTTCTTTCACGCTATACCCAAAACTGCCTACTTTTGTTTATTCATTTATCGTTACTAATTTCGATAATTGGTACAGTAATACTCGCAAATATAACTAGACTTTATTACCTTGTATCTTCTGTTCTAAGTGCACTAATGCATAATAACTTGTATCGTAGCACGTAAAGAGCAAACTGTTTTAAAGTATTCAATAATCACTAAAATATAAGAGCAAACTGTTTAAAGTATTGAATCAAAATCGAAAATCTAAGAGAGCGAAACTGTTTAAAGTCCGGGTTTATATAATAGCTCGCCTGTATGTCGGTTTTGTCCCGCGACGGCCAGTTTTCAGAATTTCGCATACTATGTTTCTTTTTCGACTGTCCGGCACAGCGATTCTAAAAATTTGCACACGCGCCAGTTGAAAATTTAAGAATTTTCACACGGCTCGCGAACACGTCCGAGAACACTAATTAATTTTGTATAGAAATCGTTACGTTTACACCTCTCATATCTGCAACTTATTTCAACCAATCATTTCCTCGTGACGTTGCTCAAATTACGCCTTTTATTAACTGTGTCTCTGCCTTGCGCATTTTATCTGTCTTTTTCTAACTTGCTACTAGTGGTGCAAATCGATACTCTTTACTATCGGTTATTTCAGTCCACGTGTATTCTTATTTGGGTTAAATAACCCCGTATCTAGCCTTCCCGTTAATATAAGCTACGGTTTATCCGACCGTTTCCAATATACGCAGAATTTTCATGCTTATCCAAACAAATTAAACTGAAATTGACTTTTAAAAATACGCAGGCGTGTGCTCCTAATTAACGTTTTAATATAATTCTCAGAGCTTTTATTTCATGGTATTTTAACCTTGGGTTTTCACAGGCTTTTATGCTTATTATATTATTAATAATGGTTCAATTAACTCCAACTAAAATAATAATGAATGGCATTGACTTCTACTCTTTAATTTTTAGCAAATACGCACAAAATATTAATTTATTATTTGTACACTTTGTTTAATACCCATTACTTAAAAATTGAATTAATTAATATAAATTTTGCACGTAATTTCTATTTGTTTCTTGGAACAATTAATTTAAATACACGTTGAGCATTTTAATTCTGCTTTTTTTTTATAGAAAGCGTCCTTATACACGGTGATTAAAATTATTTGATGTCGTTAATTAATTTTCTACCCTGGTCTAAATTTGAGTATTTATATATATGTTCTATGAAAAATAGGTTTGGGTTCATCAGCTCTAAATAGCACCTACATTGAGCAGACTAAGAACCTTATGAATTGGTTATCTTTTCTTCCGCGCCAACTTAAACGTTTTGATGCCATATATCAGAAGTCAAATGGTGATGTGGTTTTCTTTAGCAACAATTAAGTATATCTGTTGCAATTTTCTAGCATGCAGATAGTCAATGGATGGCCTTGAGCATATACCCATTTTTCTATTCTTAATCGTGCTCGGGTGAATACTGCTGTAAATAGCTATACATACTGGACGTACATTTGTATTTTATGGTGAAAATCAACTCATGCAATACGATTAATGTACTAACCAACCAAAAGCACATTTTTTTACAATCACATGCATTTCCATATATTCCTTCGCATATTACAACCATTTTTCGATATACCAATGGTCATCTATATTTATCAATAAAAACAAATTCTACAAATATAGTGTATTTCTAGGCAAAGTGTATTCAATCTGACCACTTTGATCTATGCATATTTAACATTTATTGTGCAAACAAAGGAATAATGCATCTTTATGCTATATAAACAAAATTATTAAAGTTGGACAAACCAGTGAATTCATATTTGCAATCTAGCAGCATGTATGATAATTACGATGAAAATTTAACATAATGTTAAAAATGTACAAATATATTAAAA